>UYYF01004547.1:0-15797 GCA_900618365.1 Thelazia callipaeda
TTATACCAAAGAAATAGTTGTTTTATTGACAATTGTTGCTATTAATTTTGCAAATCTATCAGAAATCCATAGATATTAGAAATTTAGAGATATTTTGTTAAGATATAAATGGGAAATACAAAGTCATCGGAAGGCGTTGACGATGTGTTACGGAAGCAAAAAATCTCAGAGTCGAGACCAAAACTTTATGATTTAGTAGACGTTCACGGTGGTGGAGATTTGATACCATGGATGAGATATATGAAACATACTGGTGATTCATCAATTATTGACGAATTTATTGAAACTAAGGTTTCTGAATCTTAATTTTGCAGTGATTAGCAGATATATCAAGCAAAAATAATGACTTGCACTCTACATTGTGATGTTAAATTAGCAATTGCATTATTTTAAATAAAATTAAGATACTGAATCTAATAAATATTATAACTGTAAGAAATTGTGATTTATTAACATTCAAATTGGTATCACATGTTAATAATTATTGAAATAAATAAAGATTTGCCGTTTATTTTTGTTCATATACTTGAAGTAATCAAAATGGTCGCTGCGAGTTTTTTATCCAAAAATACTTCCAATAAATATTTATAACATTTCTTAGGGTAACAAATTGTATGTATTTTTGTTATCAGAACTTCTTGAGATTCAGTTATTTTTCATCTAATAACTTTCAGCTGAAAGATTTTATGTACAATTCTGGTAAGGGTAAAATGGTATCCGTTGCGGAATTAGTAAAAATTCGCAATAAAGAACGAAATGCAATGCTTAGTGCATTAAAACGAAAAAAAGGTAAAGGTAAAAGTGGTCCAAATATTCTCGATGAATTTCAACAAGAAGGTGAAAATCAAGGTGATTTGAAAAAAGGTATCAATTATATACCATAAAAAACTTAGAATAAAAATTTTAAATGAAAATCAAAAATTTCATTTTTAACAATGCTATTGGTGCGAGGTGGAAAGCAAAGAATGCTTTTGGTCTTTATACACTGCTCTGTTTTTATTTTGCGTAAAAAATCACTTTTTAAAAATTTAAAAATATACCACGCAATAAAAATTTGTCTAGTAAAAAAAGTGAAAAACAAAAAAATTTGTGCAAAAAATTTAATTATTCTAAATTTAATTATTTTAATTCAGACTAAGTGCACAGTTTAGCTAAAAAAAAAATTTTTTTTAGCTTTGAAATTATTAGAAGGAGGCGGAAGAGGAGGAAAGGGTGATTCTAAGTATCGTGAAGTAACGTGGAAATTGGAAGAACGTGGATTAATGGGCGAAAATCTTGTTGGAATTTGCCTTTTACAAGGAACAGCAATTCATAATCAACTTGCAATCAAATTAATTAAAGCTTATCCAAAGCTTGTCAACGATATATTTATTAGCGAAGATTACTACGGTGATTAATAATCTCAAGCATAGAAATTTTATTATTAATTTAAGATGACAGAAGTTCAAATTAAACCTAAAAGTATTAAAAAATTAGTATTAAAAACTGAACTTAGTCAATTATGACTGAACAACAATAATGAAATTATGTCAAAAATTATAAAATTTAATCAGTAATAATAATCAGATAATAATTTTTTTCAACTAATAAATTTTTTTTCAAAAAATTTATTAGTTTACTATTCAGGGTATTCAAATTATTAAACTATTATCTAATCTATAATTAATACTGAGCTTCAGAAATTTTGATCAAATGCAACACACAGTAGTAGAAAGTAAAAACTGAATTATACCTTGATTTTTTTGTATTGAAAGGATATTTCTTACTTATCGTAAAGTATAATTTTTAAAATTAGAATATACCGTAAGCAATTATATTGTTATAAGGTATATATTTGCCCTTCATTAATACTAATTAATGAGAAATTAAAAAATAAAAGCAAAATATGATGTGAGATAAAAGCTGAACATAGGACTTTCTCCGCTGCATCAAGCAATTATAAATGAAGATCCTGCAATGGTATTATTTTTGCTTCAACATGGTGCTGATTCTAATCAACGTTGTTATGGAGCATCTTTTTGTCCTGATGACCAGAAAGCCAGCCGTACTGATTCTTTGGAGCACGAATTCGTCGAAATGAATTTGAAAACTACCTATAATTCGTTTGTGATTAATTTATTATAAAAATAATAATAATAAATCAGAAAAATAACTTCAATTTAATAATCTTACAACAAATAAGCTCATTCTTATTCAAAATAAAAGGTTAAAGTTCACAACACTGATTAATACTATACACAGATTCTATAATTATGAATTAAGCTGAATATAGTGAGCTAATGCTTCAAAATTCTTCAAAATATACTGCCAACAGTTCAAATCATTTCATGAAGTCATAAAGTTATTAAATGATTTGTGTGATTTAAGTTGAGTTATTCGTAGTAATATTAAAAATATTCATGTTAGATGAACATTGGATTTACTTCTTTTCGATATAACTAAATTTATCATAACTATCAGATTTTCAAGAAATTGATGATTTTTATAGTCGAATGTATTTTGGCGAATATCCGTTATCATTTGCTGCTTGCATTAACCAAAATGACTGTTACCGTATATTGTTAGCAAATCATGCTGATCCAAATCAGAAGGATACAAATGGTAACACTGTCCTTCATCTTACTGTAATCCACGACCAACTTGTAAGCATTCACTCTATATTATTTCTTTCTTCACTTCATTCAAAAGAATTTGTAATATATATGTAAATGAATTTTTTTGAAATTGTTCATTGTAAGCTTAGTATCGATGGTTTGTTAAATTTACTATTCTTAAAAGTTTTATTAAATTTTTCTCATGATTTTTATCATCAATTATAATTAAATTAAAATTATCATAAATTATAATTAGTTTTGATTAATTTCTAATCATTATCAATTATTAATGTCAATATAATTTCCACTTTCTTCTTTGCTAATTTTAGGATATGTTGAAGCTGTGTTATGATACAGGTGCTAAACTGCAAGTAATGAATAATCAAAATTTAACACCACTGACATTAGCAGCTCACTTGGGAAAAAAAGAAGTAAATTTTAAAAATAACTGTTGAACTTGAAATTTATAAAATAATTGTCGAATTTAAAATTTAAAAAAATAACTGTTGAATTAAAAATAAAATAAAACTTGTCATGTGCAATTAAAAAAATTCAGTAATGTCATTTGCAATTAGTAAAAACTTTTGCAAATAAATTTCAACAAACGTTTATACAAATTGAAAAGTTAGAAGTAGTCTTAGTTTTAGCTTTATCAAATTTATGTTTTTATTTATTAGTTAAAACCATCGAAAATTACATATTCACTTTTTAATTTAGCTACAATTTAAGCTTCCAGTTAGAAAGTTTTTGAATATCAGTTAATATGTAAGTCTAAGTTTTGAACCTAAGAGCTTTTAATATTATATTTTCTATTTTTATTTTTGCTTTACAGTAAATGAAAAATCTTAAAGACAAGTTTACTATAAAATCTCGTAAAAATAAATTATTAAAGTTAATTTTACAGATGTTTGAGCAAATTCTAAAATTAGAAGCAGATGTTTTATGGATATACGGCGATGTGAGTAGCTATGCCTATCCACTGGCAGAATTAGACACTATTAATCAAGAAACTGGAGAACTTAACGAAGATAGTGCTTTATCATTGATCGTTTACGGGGTAAATATATCTTAATACTTTATTAAAAATGTACAAATTAGATTTTACGTATATAAGTACGTGTTTTAATTTAGGAAACAACTAAACATTTGCAACTTCTTGATGGCTTGGTAACTGATCTTTTACAAGCAAAATGGGAAGCATTTGGGCGAGTAAGGTCATCATAATAATAACCTTATTGTTTAATTAATTAATTAATTAATACAATTGCCTTTCAGAAGTAAACTGTTTTATCTAGTAATGCCTAACATTCTGACTGTAAGAAAAAGCATTTTTAGTTATATAAGATTCGAGTTTTATATTTGAATTTTTAATCTCGAGCTTTTATATTGTGCAATTTGTGTATTAAACATTTACTAAATGCTTCAAATTTTTGATTAATATTAGTATGAATCATAATTAACACCTTTTAAAAACTGTTTTTAAGTTTAAATTATTTTTAACTTATGTCCTTTTTAAATTGATTATTGATACTGATTGTAATGTAATAAAGTCGACTATAACATGACTAATTATTCATTCAGTACAAGCATATTTACTATCAAATAATATTTATAAAACAGTAATTTCAAATATTTGCAAAATAAATTAATGAGTTATTCATTATTTAATATTATTAATTTGTGACATTTATATATTATAATAAACATTTTTAGACTTGCGACTTCGTTTGGTTGCTATTTATTCTTTTATATTTGTATTTTTACAGCATTTATGTGCCGACCATTCTCGATGACAACTAAAGTAATAATTATAATTATTTTCGATTTATTTTATCAAAAATGATCTTTACAGTACCTTTAAAAAATTTAATTTTCCCTCTTGTATTCAATTTTGAAATATAATTATTCAATTACAACATTTTTTGATATTTGCTTCGAATCAGTAGATTTCAAATAAAAATAAATTCATACAATAGCTAATCTAATTTCAAATTTATCAGTCATAGAGATCGTTTAAAATTTTGTGATTGCTTAAAAATTTTTATCATTTGTAAATTTGAAAAAATTTTGAGATATACATTTTTGAGCTGAAAATTTATTTTTTGAAATTTTAGGTTATTACTGATAATAACTTTGAGAGCAGTACAATCTGCGAAAATCATGATTTTTTATGCGAATATAATCACAGTGTAATACGTGATACAGGTTTCGTAGTTGCTGATATAACTGATTATAATCAAACTTTGATACAATTATGTTAGTTTTCTTAATAATAAATACTATCAAATTTTGTGATAACATAAAAGTCAAAAAATTAATACTTATCAATTTCATTCAGAAACTGGCTACCTCAATACGTGAAGATTCTACAAATCAAAATTTATTCATATATGCTACATTGAAAATTTATGCACTATATAAAAGATACGGAATCACGATTTTTCATTTACATAAAAAATTGTGATTCTGTATAAAAAGTTTTAGTGTCTAGTTTTTCGTATTTTTTAAGATTTATGTAAAATTCACTGGAAAATTTTATCCAAAAAGACAAAAAACATAAAAATATGAACAAAATGCTTCTTGAAGATAATTAACAATATTTATGATTAATATAACAAATGTAATTCTAATATTTTCGATATGCAATGCGTTTGAAACAGGCGAAAAAACATAATCGAAATTATAATATTTTTGTAATTTTTGTATTTTTACAGGGGAATCACTATTTTCTGATGAATCTTGTCATCTCTGGTGGTATTTCGGGCAAGGATGGCAACAAAATGTGATATTTTTTTATTATTTTTAAAATAACCTTTCAAAAAAGTTAAAATTTGATGAAAAAATGAATAAATTAACTAATAGTTTAAAAGTAGTAACATGCAAAATCTATTTTCAATATTTAATTTGCAATGCATTTTCTCCAAATTACAAAGTTTAAATTTTGAATTATATTTTTGATCTGAAAAAAAATTTAATAAATTTAAATTTATATATTTCATACAATATTATCATAGTATACTGTACTACTATAGTAATGTTTTTATTTGATTTCTAAAATTATCATTTTATTTTATATTCGTTTAACTGCTGAACTTCTGATACTTGTCATGACTATATTTCAAATTGCTGACGATGTAATGGATATTCACAGTATCGGAAAAAAACGATGGTGGCAAGTACTGGTATGGTATACTTATAAGAATCTTTCCGTATTTAACTTCTAGTCTGCCATTTTCAATTCATAAAAAATAAACCCTTCCGTGGAAAGTTTTCATTACATACTATTGCAATCAATCATAATAAGATATACTGAAGAAATTATTCATAAATGTGTCTTCTGAATCTTTTTATTATCAGATATTTTAATAAATGAAAATAAGAACATTTATAAAAAGTAAAAATAAAAAAAAAACTTGCTATAAGAATAACTAATTTAATTTATTATTAATTATTTAGATTAAATTTCAGAAAAATACTTTTCAGAAATCGTTTCCCGCGAAAATTGCTTACAAAATATCATTTATTTTGATTATTTTGGTAATACCATTTCGTATTTTGTGCCCTTTCACACCAATGATGCTCTTTTTTGACAATGCACTCACTCTTCTTATCGTTCTATTCACTGGCGTACATTTTTTATTTTATTCAAGGTAACTTTTGTATTTACTTGTAATTTTAGTGATCAAATAGATAAATTTGCAAACGTTGTAGCTAAAAATTATTCTAATAAATTATCTGTGGCTAAGAAATACCAAAAAATTATTCAAGGCAATCAATAATAACTTTAGAGCTGTCAAATTTATTGGACCGTTTGTTTTAATGATATACACAATACTATCACGTGACCTCAGCCGATTTTTACTCATTTATTCAATTTTTTTAATCGGTTTCTCACAATGTAAGTTTCTTAATTCTAAACCAGTACTACTTGAATTCCTTAACTTATAAGGAAATACAAAAAAGTACTTTTTTAAAAATATACTTAGTTTCTCCCTTCATTACTAGGTATTTTTTGAATAAAACTCATATATAAGTTTAAAATTTATATTTCAGAAAGATCTTTGAAAGTTTTGTTTGAATAATTTGCTAGCAATTTTCTAATTTCTAACATAGTGACACTTTCATCTCTTCAAAATTGCTTCTTACCTTCTACTTACGTCATTCTTCTAATTTTATTAAAGTTTACTGGTCACTTTCAAATCAAACATCACAAATACTTAGCAATATATTATAGCATTTTACATCATATTTCTATCATGTGCACGTCAGAAAGCTAAAAATGATGTAATTAATATGTCAAACGCTACTCACATAATGGACCATCCAATGGAAGCAACTTTACGAATTTTTATTATGACTATTGGGGAGTTTATGGTTTTTTACCGGACAATGGTCAATTTATGTGAAAGAAAGATGATGGTATATATTGGGAAGGTTAGTAAATCTCGCATTGCACTATTAATATCGAAATATTGACCATTGGCGAAATATTGACCATTGTGCTTGCTTTTTTATTCATTATAGAATTACAAATAATTCAGTTGCTTAGATACGTGTTCGACAGAAACTTTATAATACCCAAAAACTATGAATTTACGAGAAAAAAATTTTTTTGATAAACAATTACAAAAATGAAAATGCCACTTCAACAACAAAAATTTGGTAATTTCTGTAATTAGCAAAGAATTGTAATCAGCTGATCAAAGACATCCAAAATCACTTATAAATAATTAGATACTAAAAAATACGCATAATTATGTCACTATTAATGATGACCAAAAAATAAATAAATAAATAAAAATAAATAAATAAATAATAAAATAAAATAAACGAATAAATAAATAAGCAAATCGGTTTAGAGATTGGGCTTAAACCATTTTTCGCTAAATTCTTAACTAATTCATATCTACATAAATTTTTGCATAACTAACAAATTTATGTGAAGGCTATGTTTACTATCTACCAATTATTCGTGAGTGTTATGCAACTGAATCTACTGATTGCTATGATGGAACGAACGTATGATTTGATTTCTCGAACGCAAACTGAATGGAAACGACAGGTTGATACATTCTAAAACATAGTTGTTAAATCAAATAAAAAATATCCAATAAAAATTTTTTAACAAGAAATTACAATTTAATTAAACGACTTAATTAATTGGTTCATATATGACCTTATTTATATGAATAATAAGCTTTTGGAAGAGTTTTACAAAAAAGTTAAAATAAAAAAATGTTTGCAATCTTGTAAAATTTTGAATTTTAGTGGGCCCAAGTTATTCTTATGATAGAATTATCACTTAAACCATCAGCACGCCTTTCCGCACTTCTCAAATATTCTAGACCGATTGGTACTGATAAACGAAAACGAGCATTTGTAGTCGTCCGAAAAACAACGGTTTTTTTTTTGTCGCGAATGAATTTTATAATTTATCAACATTTCTCGATAGTTATTGAAGAAAAAAACAATTTATATTCTTTAGATAGAGCAGTATAGAATGATTATAATTAAATCTGCACATCATACTTAATTCTATACATCAACAAATGATGTAAAAATATAAGTAACGAATAAAAGTTAGCTTTTTTGTACTAAAGCAGATGAAAAAAACATTTCAGAACAATTCTCTGATAATTTGCAGTAATAGAATAATTCTAAAAATTGGATTCCCAACAATACCTGCGGGACTTTTCTACAAATATTTTGATAAGCTAAATATTACACCAAACTTTCAAGTTCATTTTCTAACTATTCTTCGAAAAATTTTAGAATGAGTCATTATCGAATACGGAAAAACATTTCCGAGAAGAGCAGGAACGAAACATTCGAGAAGAAAAACGAGCCTTGCTTAGAAGGCGATTAAAACTCACTGGTATGTTCCCTATTAAAAATGTTCCCTTTCAACCGAAAATAAAAATGCAGAGTAAAATAGATAAGGTTAATTATGCCTCTACAGTTACCTTACTTATGTTTATTTATGTACCAAATGTAAGATTGATTTCTGACTTAGCACAAATCAATCACGTCCTTTAATAACTCACTTAACGATTTTTTCGTAATTAATGCTACTAAAAAATAACATTAATTAATATTTTGCAGGATGATGTATTTGCAATAATGAATTTCTAATTTATGCATTTACAATCGAATTTCCAAGATCAATTCCATGTTAGTATCCAAAAAATTAGAAGTCAGCATTCACTTCAAGATCTACAAATATTTCACAAATTATACACCTATCATATAATACCCTATCATATAATACATAATCAGAATTTTCATTGAAATCTGCAGCGATTATATTTTCAAAAATTTCTGAATTTGATTTTTTGTTAATTCTTTGTGAAAAGAAACTACTGAAAGCAACACTACAACGAAAAAAACACCGACAATCGCTACAATTTCTGAAATTATTCTATAATTTTACCTTCAAATTAAAAAGAGACCACGCCGCAAAAAATCCACTACAGATGTGAACAACCTTATTTGTTATACATGAATTTTCGTAATTACAAATCAAGGGTTTAAACAATCTTTTTGAAAGACTTTTTGTTTTACTAGCTTGACAATTTAAAAAAAAATTAACTGTAGGTTGCAGTCGCAAAACGTATTGGAACTCAAGTTTATCTGCATAATTTACCTATTTCAGTGGTAATTTTGAATACTTTCATCAATGCTAAACTAAAAAAGCAAAAAATTTTGATGCAATTCAAATTACATTAAACAGATATAGATTTCTCTTCCGTATACGGATCTTGCTTGTAGCGTTTATAAGCACGAATACATTCAGCCATTGTTTTTGATGCACGACATATTGAATTCGTCATCCAAAAATCACCCAATTCAATCAAGTTGGGCTTCAGCAACACGTCAGTATTACCAGACTGAAATTTGTTTTCATGATTTACAAAGGACAATTTCAAACTTCGAAAGTCAGAAATTGCATTTAATTCGATTTAATTTTTTTAAATAAAGTTTCTGATTAGCTTGAATAATCCTCAATACAAAAGAATTCTTGTTAAGCTATAATTTTCACACCTAATCGAAAGCTTTGTTTGCAAGTTAAACCTGGGACCTTGAATTCATATCAATATACTTTCATTTTACAGCTTCCTAGCAGCAGCGACGACTCATATGTGATGCTAATCTATGGAAGACATACAAATCAGATAAAACGCAATTTTTAAAAACTTCGAAATAGAAACCTCCGCTAATAACGCTGCCTGTTCTTGAAATGTACATTCTTCAACTTTACCACAGCGCAAGAGATGAGGAGCGATCTGGAATTTATCCCAGTATCAGACAAAGTCCATACAAAACCAGAAAAATACGATCAGAAAATCATATTTACTAATCTGAAAAAATATAATCACGAAATTTCTAGCACAGCTCACGATAAAAATCATTTAAAAAAAAAAACAACCTCAGCCATTCTAGCTCTCAGCTGATCAAGATCATTATAAGGCAAAACTTTGCCAGCAACTTCACTGATAGCTCGTATTATTTTCCAGTCATTTCTTGCATCTCCTGGGATAGTTATTGCAGCATATGCCTACAGACTGGTTAAAATTTAATTTGATATGTCACGAGTTTATAATTCGGTTTTAACTCACGATTCACTATTAATTCATATATAAAAACGATATGGTATCATAAAATCTCTACAAAACAGCAATATCAAGTATAACACTATGAAGAATCTGCTAAAATAAATAGAGCACCAAAAAATATATGTGATTCTAAATGAAATAGCATGAGTTCACAATATAGAAAAGTTTATTTTCCTGCTCTGATGAATGATGAATGTTTGTTTAATTTAAGCAGAAAATTAAGCTCTTTTTCATCATGACATCTATTAAGAAAAAGAAGCTGCACCTTATTCTTCAAATGAAAGTATTTTTGCAAGAACTTTTAGTTGCCACAAATGCTTCACATAGAAGGAAAAAAATGAGATAATGAATATAAACTCTAAAAAAAATAGCTAGTTTGAAGCAACTGTTAATGCAGTGTTAACTAAAGCTGCGCTTTAATTTCAACTATTTTTAAAACAAGCGCAAAATAATACTAAACTTAAAAAGAATAAAAATGAAAATTTATTTCAATAAATAAAATATAACATTTTTTATACGCATTGCGAACATGACTACATTTGCCCAGAAACTACACTGACCTTTTCATATGAAAGTAATTATTAAGTCAGATGTTTTAAACTAATTTCAAGATGGAAAAGAAATTTTTAAATTACAAACTCTTTGCGCGCGACCTTCTGTGTTAACATATGTCCCATCTTTTTCGGTATAGGCAGCACCTGGTAATATCAAATTCGCTAGTTCAACTCCAATATCACCATGATGTCCTTAAAGTCTCATTTCTGTATTAAATTATTTTAAAAAGTGATATTCATTTCTTTTTTCACTATTATCCTGTCTTCCAACTAACCTTGATAAACGACAAAGGCATCGGATGCTAAATTTTCTTTTTTTATTGAACCACCATCAGCTCCAAACATAAATAAAAACTTGATGGGCTTGACAGAATTCTGAATCCATTCAACACCTGCCTGAAAGTCCCTCAAATGTAGCAGAAATGTTCCTAGCAATAAAATGTAACAACAAATCACCTTTTTGCAAAATAAGTACAAAAGAATAGAAAAAAATTACTTGCTAGCAAATAAAAAAAGAGCAACTATAATCATAACTTCTTACCACATACCTTATATCCAATATCCAAAGCACCAACTTGTGAAGCATTTCGTTGCAAAACATTCACAATTTTCATGTCTAAAAATCCATGGCAAAAAATGAACAGAATTTCCGTATCAACTTCCTTCAAGCAAATATTTTAGCTATCATCGTAGATAATACGAACTTTTGCGGACTTATGTAAAAAATGGAATCTTGTAGCAAAAACTTCATAACTTGTATCATTTTTTAATATAACTTCTAAATTTGAAAAATCCACCTGCAGAAGTTCCGACTTTATTTCTTAGCTTTTCAGCAAAAATCTGAATCTTCCCAAGTAAAGCAGAGCCATGTTTTTCTTGTAACGCTCCTGAACCAACAACGATCATAGGTCGTTTTGCTTCTAACAATTGCTGAAGCAATTTTTCAATTATCTGACTAATTAATAAAGTACAATAATAAATACGATTGAAGAGCTCGAACGACTTGACATGAGAACTTCTATCTTCATCGCAAAAATTTAAAATGATTTACTTTAGCGAATTTTCCTTTGCCACTAACTATATCATCCACTGCCCTGCCATTATTACCCAAATACTCATATTCATATTTCAGATCAATTCTCTCGCCAATGACACCAATTTCAATATCGGTGTGTCGAAAACTGAAAAGAAACTAAAATAAGCATAAAGTTATTGTCTAAAGGTAGAAACTCGCCACGCTTCCACATTAATCTCTACAAAATTCTTTGCTGAGTGTTAAAGATTTTATGTAGGATAAGCTAGCACAACTGAATCTTCACTTCCTTACTATCTACAGATGGAAAATTAACCTGGAAAAAGTGAAATGACTGCACTACTCTGCTTTTTAATATATTTCTATTCTGAATAACACTCCACTGAGAACATGAATTCAATTTTTTAATGTAAGATGACATTATAAGAGCAGAATTTGAATTAAAAACAAAAATTTAGAAGAGTCATAATACAATCACTACAATTTTACCTTTTACGTATACGAGCATTAAAAACTGCAGCCTCAAACCGCGGATTAGTACCGACTAATAGTAAAACATCCGCTTTTTCCACGCCAACAAGTTTATCATTCATGACATAATTGCATCTGAAATACGTTTACAAGTACTGTCTCTGCTTTTTTAATATTTCGAAATAAAAGAGCAAAAGCAATTAAATTCATACACGAAACTGCTAGAAAAGCAATCACTGAAAAAAACTCACCGAAGATCTGTACCGCCACTGCCATCGGGAAAGTATTCTTCCGTACACACCAGTTCACTATCAAACCGATTCATGAGATCTTTCAAAGCTACTAATGATTCTAAATATTAGAAGTTTACAAATACAACCAATGTAAAGAACAAAAAGCTGTAGATGCAATGGTAGGAATTTTCGTTTTTGCAAGAACTTTATTGCAGAAACTCCGAACCTGTATCACACAGATCACCAACTAATGCAGCCATTTGATCCGGAGGAGTTGAGCGCAATTTTGATGCAACAGCAAACAAGGCTTCTTCCCAACTGCATGGTCTGCAGAAAAGTTGAAAGATAGAAAAGCAAAAGCAAGTCAAAAAATAGAGTATGTTTCAATCACGATCACTAACTATATATATTTTTTACTTAAGCAATAATTATGTGGTAAGCATATAGAACTTCCTCAAGATTTGGAATTCTAGCATTGCTGAACGAAAGGAAGAATTTTTAATCTTTAACTCGTGCAATTTTTCTAAGATGCAGAAAACACACGCTATATTAAAAACTATTTTGACTTACTCAAAAGAACCACTTTGTACTCTCAACATTGGCTGTCCAAGTCGTTGCCGTTTCAAACCGTCCACAACAAAACGTGTCTTGTCACTAATCCATTCTTCATTTACATCCTTTAAAATTAAATTTAAATTGGATAAATTGCATTAATATCATTTTTTTTTTCAATAAAATTGCATTAATATCATAGTTTTCATACCTCACATAATTTTGGAGTGATTCGAAACAATTCTCCAGTACGATGTGCAATGACGATGTTCGAACCAATGGCGTCCATTACATCAATACTTTCAACTTTTCGCAGCTCCCAAGGTCTTGCAGAAAAACTAAAAAACAAACTAGAAAAAAAAGGTAATCTGAAAATCAACTGACTTCAAAATAGTATCAGATGAAATTTAAAATTGAAGATAAAATGTTCTACAGTATTCTGTAATAAAGAATTATTTGCCTGTATGGTTTATTGATAAGAGCACCAACTGGACAAATATCAATAACGTTGCCTGATAACTCTGTTGCAAATAACTTTTCAACATAGGTTCCAATCTGAAATAAATCAGTTGTTCGGTACTGAAAATGATATTGGGAGACATTTTCATCGTTACAGGAATCCCTGTTCCTAGAAGCTTAGTTAATAATGACGCATACTAATGTCTTTACTTAGTAATACATAGATCGTAAAATGTTACTAGCAAACACGAGCAGTTTAACCTCCATATCAGTTCCTCGACCAGTAGTACCAAAATCTGAAATACCAGCGATTTCATTGGCGAATCGAACACATCGCGTACAGTGAATACATCGTGTCATTACCGTTTTAATCAACGGTCCAATGTATTTATTTTCGACTGCTCTATAAAAAGACAACAGTGATAAATTTTTTCTCAGCAAATATCCTTTTTTAGTATAAAATTGAAATATATTTTAAAAGGTAGTAATATTTCGAAAAAATGGAGAATAAATTTTTGAATCAGAAAAGTTTCATGAAAAACCTTTTGCCATCATGTACAATTTGCAAGCGGCTTCTGTCTGAGCCAAATGCCATGGATTGATCTTGTAAATCACATTCACCTCCCTAAACAACAATGCAATACTTCATAGAGAAAATAACTTTTGAAGTACTTTCAAGCACAATGACTTCAGTGATTTATTATGTTATTTGGGCACATGATTAGAAAGGTGGTAACAAGTTTTCCAAATAAACTGCATAAAGCTATACCAATAAAAGTTAAAGTGAATTATATTTTGGTAAGTGTGAATACAAGTAACTAAAAAATTGGAACGAAAAAAACCAATAATTTGCTATTCACAATAAACAAACCTGATCGCAAATTGGGCAATCAAGTGGATGATTCAGAAGCAGAAACTCCATTACCCCTTCACGAGCTTTCTTTGCCATCGGCGAATTAGTCTGTACTCTCATGCCATTCATTACAGGCATCGCACATGATGCTACAGGCTAAATTGTAAAAAAGGTATAATTTCATACATTAGAACTTTTCATTCCTTAAAACCCCCCAAAAAAGGCATTTCTGCCTTAAATTTTCTCCTTAAATGCTTACTTTCCACTGTTTTTCAACTTCGACTAAACACATGCGGCAATTCCCAGCTATTGAAAGACGATCGTGATAGCAAAATCGTGGAATATCAATGTTAAGACATGATGCAGCCTGGATTTGAATTTTTTAAACGGACATATGATGAACACATAAGTTCAAATATATATATTACGTTCATAATTCGTTGCATTGCAATTACGCTCATCCCAAGAATGTCTGAAGGTGAGACAGATAGGTTTGTTGAAATAAACTTAATCAAAGCAGAGATGAGCTCTCACTTGCAATATCGTGGTACCTGGATCGACAAGCACCTTCCTGTCATTGATGAACACTTCAAGTTTTTTTGGTACTTCTGTTTGTTGCCCCCGACATGACAAAAAAGTGACTAGCCGAGGCTTACTGTCAACCAACCGAACTAAATTCTTAGTTGATGACAGTCTCATCGTATCGTTCCTGCACAGAATTTAAGACATTAAATATAAGGAAAAATCGCTAGTGCTTCCAATGCCTCAATAATTATAAAGTTTAGACTTTGACAATGCAAGAGATGCTTAAGAATTTAAGCAAGTTAAGCTCACTTTAAACTAAAATCATTTTTTACTAAAGAAACCATTAAAAAATTTGCGTGAAGTCTGATGAGCTAAAGTATTAATGAACGGGTTTTCTTAATCAGAAACAGACAAATAACTATGAGTAACTTTATAAATTATATACTTACACATATAGCACAAAAGAAAGAACAAAATTCGACACAATAAATAAATATCTTAACGAATTTTTCATTACTTTACCGCAAGTAAAGTTTGAGTACACTGAATAACAAAATATCTCAATTACAGAAGTCAATTACTTCCAAAAATTTTGTGAGGATGGATGCAGTCCAGCTCGAAACAAAATTTTGATGTGAAAGTTAGCACAGAATGAAAGACAAAAATTACAAAGCTTTGATATTTCTAAACTGTGTACGAAAATAAATACCCTGCACTTAAAAGAGGATAATCTATAAACATAACAACAACCAAACTTATCTAACTACAGGTAAATTATGTTTCGTTCAACTTCTGTTGTACAACATCCGGCGAAAAAATTGAATGAAATTATCAGAAGTCATTCTTTCTAAAAACCATATTTTTCACTGTTTCACGCAATTCTATATACATTTTTTTTTTTTTTTTTTTT
>UYYF01004547.1:15834-35852 GCA_900618365.1 Thelazia callipaeda
AAATAATGACTTTTTTTTCTTTTCACACAGTTTTTTATTACATAATAGTGCTAGATATTCAACTGCCTATACATCTATTTCACTTGGTTTACAATGTCAAGTATTACAGTATCTTCGACTTAATTTCATAGTTCAATCACTAATTTTCATCGATTAGAAACAAAAAAAACCTGAATTTGTTTATAATCGATTAAAACGAATTAACAAAAAGTAGATGCTGCAGTGGTAATTTACAATAATAAATGTACATCTCTGCCATTATCAAAAATATGCTGCAAAAGAAGAAAGACACTATAAATACCGAAGTGAAGAAGGAGAGATAACCTGTTTCATACTATTAGCCCAATAATGTATATTTAAAAAAATTAAACAATAAAAAGCTTGACTACTGAACATTTTCTGAAAGAGCAATCCGGATATCTGGATTTGCGAGAGGATTAAATGCCGGGTCATCAATCGCTGGTTTACTAAATATACGAGAAAGAACGATGAATACTGCCATAATTATTATCATGCAAACTGTAATGTAAAGAAAACTCCGTCTCCAGCGTGCACGAAGACTGAATGTCGAAGCTTTTCCATGTTGTGACCTGGAAAAAATTTGCGACATGTTTCAATAAATCATACTTTTTTGATTGATGACTTTTGATAGTTTCTAATTCGATCTTTATTTGAAATGTAATTCATAAGAGCAAAAAGTAATCTCATCATTTATAATAAAATCATGGTTATGTCTCAACAAATTATAAAAACTCATGTACTTGAACCAACGACCCAGCCATTCACTTGCAGACCTACGTTTATACTTATTTTCCGGTAAATCTTCATCACGATTCGATAAATGCAAGAGATGTTGCGTTTCCTTTTGGCCATCACTCAAACTAGCAGATTTTCTGGCTGAAAAATTTCAAATGTCGAATAAAGAAGATGAAAATAGTGCTAGACTTCCAAGACTAAAATTAAAAGAATTTAAACAAAAACTAACAAGTAAATTGATTTTCCTCTTTATGACTAACATAATCGTCACCAACATTAAGTACAGTAGCTGGTGTACTACAGCGAATGTTATTAACATTTTTTTTATGTAAAATGGCATGCTCACTGCTAAAATCTTCATGATCAGTCGACGATGGCATCATCATAGGTGGAATAAATGATGCAGGTGATGGTGCATTATCAAGTTCTGGCAACTGAAATGAAGTAAATTGACTTTTTTAATTTGAAGCAGATTACCTTTGAAAGCTGAAATACTAAGTAATAGATGCTAAACTGAAAAGGTCTTGGATAACTGAAAAAACTGAAAATAAATTGAACAAAATGACAAAAAGCAGATAAATTCTATAGATATAACTAGCAAAAATAATAAACGATGAATTTCAGAGACGCTATTTTTTTTTCAATAAAGAGACCTGTGAACGATATTATTTACTAAAGTAATCCATGATGAATGCAAACTTTAACGTTTTACTATAGTGAATTAATCAGCATTAATATTCAAGCTTTTACCAAGGATAAACCAAGTCCAGCTCGAGCCCAATTTGCTCGTTGCAACATAGTTCTTAAGTTTTCAATGGTTGGTGAAGTTTGATTAGGAGCTGGAAATATTCCCTCTTTACACTGTTGACACTTATAACCAGCAGGAGCCGTATTCCCAGGCAAACTCTGCGCCCATGCATCCAAGCATTCCCAATGAAATAAATCTGAAAGGAGAAAAATATTAATCTGAATTTCATCTCAATAATTTAATATTAAGCTACAGCATTATCATTCAGGATTTCTATAAAATGCTCATAAGAAGTAGGAAAATGAATCATCTCAATTTTTTATCCAATGTCAAAAAATCTAAAAACTGTTCGACGTTCTATGCTCAAACCTAACATTAATGATAAAAACTTGCGCAAGCATTTCAGACGAATGGTTTCTTTCTGGTCCAATGGCACTGAACAGAGCAAACAATTTGTATCGTAATCGCTATCCGCCAACCAAGACAAGTAACTTTGAACAACACACTGAATACTTTTACGATATCAATAAATTTGAAAAATAAAACACTTTAAAGATAAAATAATTTTACTTTTAAAAATTAATTTTGATGCCCTGAAATTTTGTTAAAATAAGTAGGGTACACTAACTTTTATCCTACTAATTATACTCTGTGTAAACACTGTTTGTTAAAACACAATAATAACTGACACCAATATTATTAAATTACTAGTACTGACAATTTAAAATGCCTTTAGGAAAATTTTTGACACCCACTGATGCAATAATAATTAGTTATCAATCTGAAAACCAATGACGCATATCATTTTTTCATTAATACTACATACATAATTTCGAATTTATTCCTTAACTGTGATGCTTCAAACTTTTAAAAAGTGCTCTTTTTGGTCACACTCACAGTAAAATATTATTTTTATTCTACCTCATATTTCTAAAAACATTACTTTTATTGAAATTCACATCAAATTAAGTTATAAATACGTCAGGTCACCACTTATTTTTGTAAGTATAATGAAATAATGATGAAAACTAACCTTATTATGATTTTCAACTAAGCAGTACTCACAAACGTTCACGCGATGTTCGAAACAAAATAAATTTGTCACTTTTTTTTTAGCGCACTTACAAAGGCCCATCGTATTTTTATGAATACGTCCTGAAATAATTTCAATCAGCTTTAATGATCAAATTTTTACTTTCATTAATTTTGAGGAGCAAGGGAAACTAGGCACTGAAAAATAGTACACGCAAAGACTAAGAACATTAAGAAAATAGTACGTGAAATGCAAGAGTGCCAGGATTGAGGACAATTCCGGTAGAAAATAACACTATGTAACAGTAATTATACATGTATCATCAATAATATTTCCAGTATAACACGTCAAAGCTGTAGCATTGGTTTGTACAGTATCTTTGCGTTACATTGATGCATTTATACCACTATTAACTGTTTTTTGGTTTCATATTATTATATTTTTTTGGCACAATTCCAAAACTCGTCAAAGCATTGTAAGCTGCAGCATTGAAATTTGCATAAGTTTTTATCAATATTGTTTTCGGATTATTAAGAAAAGTGTACGTAAAGCGTAAGTTAATTTTTTAGGAAAAAAAATTCATGAAATATGCAGTAGTTTCGTGGGTGAATTATTTCTGACGTACTAATCAATCATATCTTTTCATATTCTTTCATTAAGGTAATTTTCTAATTGCTATCGGAAGGTTATCTTAACTACTTGAAAAACGGTAATTTTTTCTAAAAAGTAGTAAAATTGTTAAAAGTTAAAACAGTTATACTTTTAAATTGTTAAAAGTTAAAACAGTTATACTTGTAAAATTCCATAATTTTTACTTTGAAGTCCAAAAATAGATGTCGTCCAATTTTGATTGTGTGTCATAGAATTTTGATCTCTCAAAACTATAAACTAGCAGTTTTATGAATTCATTACACCATCTCATTTGTTTATCATTTTTTTTCCGCGGTGTTGGGTGTGATATAAATGAAGTACGTACGAATAATTTTAGGTCAAACATTATGTATGATAGATTATGTTTTTCTGATGCTAATATATAATATGTCAACAATAATTTCTAGTTTACGTTGTTAAGGTGTACATGTGTATGTATCAGTGGAAGAAGGATGGAGCCATCGATAAATCAACGAAGGTTATCTTAATAAGTTTTCCATCATTTAATGAAATATTCTACTTGAGTAAGATGTGTGTTGTTTCAAGCGTTTACCAATAACAACACTTCGCATGTTGAACTGAATTATTTCATGAGTAATAAGCAGTAACAACAAGTCAGTACATGGCTCTGTTTTTGACTGAGATAGAAAATTATATTTTTTGAATTATGCGTTTTATTGTATTCGATTATTACCAACTCCGAAATCTTTAAAAAAAAATATTTTGATCGTTTTTCAATGAAATTAATATTTTTCGAAAATATTTTTGTCTTCATAAAACACTACTCTTAATTTTTTTGCATATTACAAATTATAGTTATGTAGTTAGCATTGTAATAAAGAAATAAAGTTTATAATATTGATGAAAGCTTTATTCAGAGAAACTCAGTAATCTCGTGGTACTATAGACAGTTCTGCTTTGTGACAGGTTTATACATGCTAGAACCTTGGGAACGATCACTTTTCTATTGCTTTACATTCATTATTTGCACTTCTGTTATCTTTGTATCGTACGAATTGTGGCTGTCTAATTAAAACAGTTTCGGTATTTTTTCGAATGCCTTATCATCTTTTTTTAAATCATGATCCCTTCTTAATTTGAAAAAATCGACTTTTCTTTTGGCCAGAAACATTTGGTAAGATTTTTTGCTTTAGTCAGTTACATCATATAAATTCAGTGTTATTAATTTGCATTAGTTGGGATATCATGGTTTTTCAAGTTTTTTTTAGCTATCATTAGCAAGTTTTCGAAATGTCAGAATACGGGAAAGTAGAAATTTTACTAAAAGCAGTTGGTGATGCTCCAATATTAAAGCAAAATAAGTGGATGGTTGATGAAAGTAAAACAGTGGCAGAGTTAACTATTTTTTTGCGGAATTATATGAAGGTATTGTGAATTTTTCTTCTGTCACTTTAATATGAGAAACTTAGTGAAGATTAACCTTTGTTGATGTGGCGTAAGGTTTTATTAATAAATGTGATATTAAAATTTCCTAGTAGCTGCATCAGAAATATGTGAATATGTGACTTCTATAAATGGATTAACTCAGTTTTAAAATAATTTTATTTAACATTCAAGGTATTTCATTGATACATCCACTGAAATATAAGTCATTAAAAATTGTAAATTTCGTAGTTATTGTGGTTATTCGATTTCAGCTTAGTGATAGCGATTCCTTACTGCTCTTCATCAACCAGAGTTTTGCACCGTCACCTGACCAAACTTTACAAAATCTAAAGGATTGTTTTGCATCCGGTGATTCAAAATTAATCATCAATTATAGTAAAACTCCAGCGTGGGGTTAATTTTTACAAATTGTCATTTCTGTTGTACCATTTCTTTCTTTTGCCTAGTTTAGGATTCCTTAGAAACACTTGAAAAATTTTTGGTTTTCATCTACCAAATTTTTGCCATGTAAGTTAATTTCAATTAATGTGCTGAATTTTTTGCGCACTTTTTGTGCATTATTTGCATAAATGGCTATTCTGTTGTTTCAACTTTAAATTCTTTAGTCTTGTTCAGTAAGATAATTCTTCGTAACTTTCGGATTGATTGTCCATCAGTTGTTCATAAACTTTTCTTCTGCATTCTGGTTGCTGTCTTCACACTACATTGATGTTTTTCACTCGTCAAATTGTAAAAATATTTTTATGTAGTATTCAGCTTGTATGTTTCCTTCTGCTGCTTCAATGTTATGTAATCATGTTTGAATTCTGTGTTAAAATTTATTAATTGGTGGAGTTTGTTTACGTATTCGGTAATTCAGAACAAAAAATTACATGATATTTGTAAAAGATTTCAGCAGAGGCACAGTTTTTGTATAAATGTGACTGAGTGCCCATTTTTATGCAACAAAGGAATGGCAGTTGTATTCGAATCGAGCTTTTTGTCGTGATTCTCTTAACTTAAGCAATTGTGTTAGTGAAAAGTATCAAAATGTAATGTCTAGAATTGTGCCAATGTTTGTCCGAAAAATTCGGGACCGAGTTTCTTGTACCAAGAGGTTCCCATAAAATCGATACAAAATTAGAAGTGATTTTCAAGGTGAGGTCCGCATTACTGTTTGTCGCTATCTGCTGACACTTCGTTGTAAAACTACTGTATTCCTGGGTTGTATTATGCTAATATCGATACGTGGTTCGACATTTTTTCGGTAATATTATATTTTTATTCCTTAGATATTTTAGCAATTTCGCTGTTGCATAGTATATTGCTCTTGAATTATAAAAATGGTTTAATTTTAATTTACCTTGGTTTAGGAAAAAGTTGAGGTTGTCGATATTGTATAAAAAAGTGAATTTTGGTGTCAGTTTAATTTAATCGCAATCACTACAATGAGAGATTCGTTGATAACATCACTGGTACATAATCTAAGTATACAGGTATATTTTATGGATTTTATTACCATTTGAAATCAATTATAGGAAGAACATTTTATATGCTTGAATGTGATGTGAATATGATAATGGATTTTTGGAGGAGATCAGAATCATATCTATTATTGTAACATTATTTTCATGCTAACTGTTAATACGAAACCTTATTTTGTTTACAATCTTCTTATGATAAATAGTCTCATAAATTGTGAACTTTGAAAAGAAATTTTGTTTTTTCTCTGAAGAAAAAAAATTAGTGATCTGTTTTTTTTTCAGTTAATCACTCGGATCATATCTTTTGGCATTAATATATATTTCTTACGCCGGATTGATAGTGATGTTTTGGGTCTTATCAATGTCAAGTAATACATTTGAAAAAGTTTCATTTTACATTAAAGTTGTTATCAGCTACATGGTTGCTGGAACAAACATATTCCATGATGTTTAAATATGTAATTTCTGTGAAAATTTCTCAATTCATGATTCTAAAAAATATGCTGTTTTCGTTTTAGATATATAACTTTTTAGTAAGTCATTATGACCATATTTAAAAGGGCATTTTTTTTTCGACAAAAACTACGTTTTAAGAAAATTTCACGAAAATTGTATTGCTATTATTACCTTTGTAGATGCTTAAATTTTCTAACAAGAGTAAAAGTTTACTTTTGGGAAAAAAATTTCTTTGTCATTGTTTTTATTCAAAACAAAATTTTATGCAAATTACTTGGATGTTAGGGCATAACTGTTTAATGCATTATTTTGTTACCAGTTTTTGAATATTATACATTATAGTCTTATGCTCTTCTACTCGACAACAATTTTCCTCATACGTGATCCGTTTCGAAAAGTTTTTCTTTCGAGTGATGTGCCGTTGTCTGTTGTCATCACCCACACGTGGTTCGCGTAAGTGCTTCAGTCTTTGTAGATAGTATAAATTTTATTACTTGTTACAAGTTATTAGTCATCAATATCTCTTTGAAGTGTTTAATCTTTTTTAAGACAATCACATAATTTACTTAATTTTATATTCTTGTTATTATACCGTACAAGTGGTTTACTAGTAACATCTTGCTAATAATTATATTTGTTTATTTTTCTTGTGTAATTGAATCTTTCAGGCCAATATTGTGCCCCTTTATTGCAATTTTATTGTATTTTTGTTTTTGGCTCCCCTTTACAACTCTACCTAGTACTTCCTTGGTACCATCATATTCTTTTGCTTTATCAACATTTGCGATCTCGGCTTGGTTGGAATCCTTTGCAGAACCTTATGTTATATTATCACTCCGATATGGCTTGGATGCTCAATATGCATTCATTCAAGCTTTTTTGCTTATAATGCAACGAGTTTTTGTACTTGTTCTAGTCAATACGATGTCATTCGTTCCTGTTTATGCATTTTGTTTTGCGCAGGTTTTTTTTAACTGGCATTATTTTTTAGTTAAATATGAAAAGTACAGAAATATTTTCCTAATTTTAACTTCTTTCAAAAACCTAATTTCTTCTTAGTTTCAAAGATTACCACATTCTTATTTTCCATCGAGATTTAACTAATCTGATGTTATATCAAAGGTTCTATCATCTTGTTGTTACACTCTTCTATGTATATATTTATTAATTTCCAATATTCGTCGTGCTGGAATATCTATTAAAGGATTCGATGTTGTATATCTTTATCCTCATTTTCCAGGAGCTTTATCAAAAGAGGTACTTTTTCGTTCTTGTACATCGTTATTGACTCAGTGTATTTCACTTTTCTTGCAGGCAATTTTTTCAGTTATAATGTGAACATGTTTATTGAAAAAGCAATATTTTAAGAATATGTCAGTACTCGGAACATTTATGGTTCATTCGATTTTCAAACAAGTACTTACTGATGGCACTGGTTATGTCTTAACATTCACAAATTTCTTTACTTTATCAGATCAAGGTTAATTTTATTTACAGATTCCATGTGGAATTTCGATAATAGTGCATGTTTTTAATCATATATACTTCTATTATTCTACATATACAACTAGTTTTAAAAGAGTTATAAATATAAATCAGTTTTCAGCTGTCTTTGATGCTGTTGAAAAAATTGGTAGCTTGGTTGCTCGGATTATATTTGCACCTGTGGAACATTCTGCTTATTTATATTTTTCGTCATGTTTTCGAAGAGCATCTTCGATGGAAAGCAGAAACGAGGTAGGTTTGGTCAAGATAAATTTGAATGTTCTGTTTTTTGTCTCAATTTTTTGCAATATTTTCATTAATTCAGTTTTGGCCCTATAACATATTTTCTCATAAAAATGTAATTGTTATGTTCTCTAGCTTATTGGAAGAATATATACATTAAGCACCAAGTGCAATGCCCCATTGCATAATTTTTTTAGGTTGAAGTAAAAAAAGGTCTGAATGCAATGAATGGTCTCCTGCATATTGTTGCTGTTATTGGTATTGTTGTATTCACTTTTGCTTTAACTTATTCACCTCTTGTTGTAAAATTGTATGGTGGTGATTTGTTGGTCAACAGTTTAGGTAATTTTTTTGTTGCTCAGTAGAAGTAGATCATTCATTATTTCAACATATTTTTTGGTACTCACTTTTTCTTCATTCAAATGCATATCAACAGATTTCATTTTTTATAGTTGAATAAAATTATGAGATATTTTTTTCAGGAGCGAATATTTTGAGATTTTACTGTTTTTATATAATTGTCATAGCAATCAATGGTGTTACAGAATGTTTTGCCATGGCTACAATGAGTAAAGAACAGGTTAAAATATTTTGAAATTATTGAATCGGTCAATCTCATAACTTTTGCTCTTCATAAAACTAAAAAATTTCAAGACGTGCGTTATCAAATTATGCATTAATTTCGAAAAACTACCATATCATATTTGTTTGTATACTCTTTGATGTTTAAAATCAGCATTAAACATTACTCACTCATTATATAAGCCGACATGTTTTGATGCGCTACGTGGTATTTTCATGTTTCAAATTTTGTTCAAAAATAGGAATCTCATTTTTCAGCTTTGTTCTCACGGTTGGTTTCTAGTTTTATCCTCACCGCTGCACATATTGTTGTCGTCGTTACTTTCTTACGTACTTGGTTCGTATGGTTTGATATTGGCAAATGTAATCAATATGGTGATGAGAATAGCATACTGGTAAGATTGATAATTTAAAAAAAAAGGATATACTGGTTTAACTACAGCACAAGCAATGCTTTTTACATAATGACTTTTTCTGCTGCAGTTACATCTTATATTATATTTTCAGTTGGCAACATGTCCGTCGATTCTCCTGTGGACAAGTCAATTTTTTAAAAATTTTTCCAGATTTTTCTACGAACTTTATCTTATTTTTTTGTTTGATCATCACATCTATTTCACTTTTGGTTAGTAATTTGCAAGATTTGGTTTCATATGATTTATCTAACGCTAGTCACTATCTAATCTTTGGTTAATTTATATAATTATTTAACTGCCCTCTTTTTTTAACTGCTCTGTAATTTGTTTTTTTAACTTATTAGAAAAATTTTTCCCAAATATTATCACTTAATTTCAGATTTTTGGTCAAGTCGATGGAATTATGTATAGTGCTGCGCATGTGGCTGTTGGAGGCGCCCTTCTACTCGTTGTTGTCAACCATGTTTATCAAAATGATATTCAGCTAGCTAAATTTTTACATGACCGATTTTTAGAAGTTCATGAAGATTAGAATTCTTGTAGAACACTTTGTTATAAATTTATGTAAATATACTAAAATAAAAGTATTGCGTGTTCTAAACTTTACTGAATTTATAAAAAATGTGATCCTTTAAATGACTTTTCGTGTTTGCAAAAAAATATTGTTGACTGTTAATTGCAATTTTGTTTTTTGTTGTTTCAAATTGTCTTGATTTTTAGTCTTATTAAACGGAATATTTTATGAACATGATGTTTTGAAATTCATGGTAGCAGAAAAATGTGTTAAAGTAATGGAGTTTGATTAATTTTCATGACTGTCATAAATTTTTGGAGATTTTAGTATAATTGTTAAGCGCCATACAGTAATAATCATGAATAGTGGTGGTTTTAATCAGAGTGGTAGTATTGTAGTAATGAATGTTGTACTGGAGTAATAAAGGATTGCAGTGCTAGTTCATATTATTTATGAATGCAGGAATTTCTAATTAGGATAATTAAAATTTGGAATAAATTTAAAAAAAAAAGAAAACATGAGGATTGGAGTATGTTTCATTACTGTTGACCTCGTTTTCATTCAGTAGTAAGGAAAGTGATATCAGTGGTATTCAGATTAATCATCTCAAAGGAAATGAATAACACAGTTCTTTAGAGAGTTAATTACGCTAAATGTGGGAAACGAGTTTTCATCTATGATAAAATTATTACTGAAACATCTCTCGATTATACTTCTGAATCAGAACTGACTAGTGTTTCTAATGACTATGATAAAAAATGAATAAAGTATTTCTGTATCTGATGCTTCAGTACTATTCATCTGTTTAAATTTTAATTTGAACTAATTAACTGAAAAAGCTGAAATAAAAGAGTTAGTTAGATTTCATGATATTGTTTATTTGGAACTGCTTGAATATTAAATATTGAAGCAAGTTATTCTAGTGATTGATAAATGCAAAGATATCAGACAGTATTTGATAAGAGTTATTAAAACAGGTGCAAGTTGTTGCAGCTCTGATCTTTTCGTATTAACAATAGTTATATTGTGATGATGATAATAATGACAGCCTAGCTATTCCATATTTCCTTTTATTCACCATGAAAATACTAGTAATAATGATAGTGATAATAATATCAATCATAATAGTTGAAACTATTGAGAAGATTTAAAGAATAATGCGGATATAAAATCCGCATAAGTATTTTCACATTTGTTCATTATGATTATATTAGTAGTAACGCTAATAATAAAATTATTTGGAACAGAATTATGAATGCTTAACAAATAACAAATCATTACTGTAATTATAATATTATTAGTGATAATGGTAATAGTAGTATTGTAAATGATAATACTGATAATTATGATTATTGCTATTTATGAGTCGAGTTAATATATTGATAATAAGAACAGTGGTGATAATGATAATAAATTTATTTTACACCATAAATTTATAATTTGTCTTCAGTTATTATTAAACGATAAATTCTTAATAAACACAGTAATAAAGGTTTTGAAAATAATGGATGTGGTAGTATTTGTGATAATGGCAATGAGGTCGGTACTAATGCCCGGAATTCGAATAATGTGCAAATCATAGTAATTTTTTATTTCTATATGTTTTTTAAATAAAAAATGGGTAATAATAATAATAATAATAATAATAATAATAATAATAACGGAATGCAGATTACTATCAAAAGGATATGACTAATTTTCATTAATTAAAGGAAGTTGCTTAATATATCTTAATTAGTAATCGTGAACAGCTATAAAATTATGGCAAGAAATTTGATCCCACGTGATAATGATCAGGTTATTATCCGGGATTAAGTGAAAGAATAATGACAATAACATTTTGATGTCTACTGTTATCTGCACCAGTTTTAACATTTATCTTTATATCTTTTCATGGAAATCTTATTTATTCAATTAAATCAGTTCATCTTTGTTAATTTTATCTCAAATGTAAATACTGTCATATTTATATGTAACAAAAGGCTGTAAATTTTAATTAATTAATATAAAAATAAATCATGTTATTTTTAATATGTCAAGGATATTGTTGTGTTTAAGATTTACTCACAATTAGAGAGGTCAAAGTTTTTACCAATTAATAGTATTTTTAAAGCTAATAAAATCTAAAATTGATTTTTAAGCTAATAAAATTTAAAATCGATTTTTAAAGCTAATAAAAAAATATTTTGAGTTTTATAGATGCTTTAGTTTTTAACTTTATCTCTACTGGATTTTCTGCGAAATTTTTGTGTTGTAAGTATTTAAAATTATAAAATGTTTGTTGTAGTCATTACAGAATTCAAAATATTTCAGATCATTTCTACTAAGCTTTTCAATTTTATTTCTCAAAAAACTGTTTAAATCGAAATAAAAATTTGGCTAATCAATTTTTTGGCATTTTTATTCTTTTATTTTAAAATTTTCTAAAAATTTCAAAATTCATTTTTTTATATTTATTGAAAGATTTGAGTAAAATTTTTCTTCCAATGTTTCAAATTTCTAAAATTTTCTAAAAGATCGGAAATTTTCAAAAATTAAAACAAAAACAACAAAATAAGAATGATTAAAAAAATACTAGTAAAAGGTGTAAAGCATACGTAAAGTTTATTTTATTAATAGATTTGTCATTAATATGTCAAAAGTCAGGGCGATATTTTATTAATAGATTTGTGATTAATATCAAATAATAAAATATCGCCTTGATTTCATATTTATGAAAGTAATAATATTAAAGTTAATAGTAACTTTCAGAAAGTAATATCAAATGTTTAACAAAACTGTAAAAAAAGCAAATTTAATAAATATTAATGATAAATAATATGCCGGAGAAAAATAACACTGACAATGAGGAAGTGACCAGCCCACCACCTCTGCCATTGTCGTCAATACCAGTGATGGTTGTTGAGAATCCATTGCAGCCTTCATATTTTCAGGTATTTTATAAATTTAAAAAATTATTTAAGTTATTATTTTTGATAATTGAATTATTAAAAAAGAGTAGATTGATTGATATTTATTTGATTTATGATTAATTAAAATTAATTAAAAATATGCTCACTTTATGAAAATTAATTTTTAATATCTCTTATTTCCATCTATGAGTACTGATCAATTGAAAACGTTAAATGGAATACTTTTAATCATCAGTGATAGTATTATTTTAAACACTCATACAAGTTTTAAGAACTCAATAATTCTAACCTTTGAACTTTATTTAACGATTAAAATATTTTCATGACATAGATTGCATTTTTCGACTTTTGTAGCATAATTTTTCAATAATACTGTGCTATAATTTCATATTTATGCTCTTAGGATATATTTTTCACAAATTATCAAATTAATTAATTTTTACTTTTTTAATTCTAATCCTAAAAAGCAAATTCTTTTTATTTTTTATTTTTTTCTGAAGCGAACAAATTTTAATTAATTTAAACATTCAGTTGATGTCATTTCATTTTTAAATGAAAAATTTGCGCAGTGAAACAATTTTAAGGAATAAAAATTGAAAGAAAATAATTGAGATTTGACCTAAAAATCAAATTTACTCATTTTTAACGATCAAAGTTGGCTATATGAACCAAAAATTTGTTAATTAAAATTTTAAATTTCAATTATTTGCTCAATTTTTTAAATATTTCTAACATTTGCTATTTAAAAGCACGAAGATTTAATGTTACACATTTTTGTTATTTGTATAATTTTTAGCTTAAAATACTAATTTATTTATATTAAGTATTTAAATTTGTTTTTGAGGAAAGATTATTTTTATTGAAATAAAAATTTGCATAATTTAATTATTGGCAATTTCTATCAATTTTGAAATAAACTACAACAACTTCATTGGAAAAATGATCTGTAAATTTGCATATAAATATACAAATAAAATATATATTAATGAAATGTATTTCGAATACTAATTTTAAGGCATTATAAACTTGCTGTCAGCAATTTTTACAACGCGACTTAAAAATAATACTATGTATAATAAAATCGGCTTGAAATCAATTTAAGTTCAAAATGAAATTAAAATCGTTTTGAAAAATCATTCATTTTTAATAATCAAAACTTGTGAGGTGAAAGTAAGTTATCACAAATAAATCACAAATAAATTCAATTACATTTTAAGTTTTTAAGTTTTGAAAATAAGTTTGAATATTTCCAATAATTTTTTAGTTTTTGCAATTTTCATTGAGCTGAGAAATGTGAAATATTGCCAGAAGAATTATTACAGAAAATTAAAATTGTTAATTTTATTTACATAAATCAAAATTTGCTAAAAAGTTCACGACATTTGATTAATATACAAGAATTATTGTAGTATTTTGATGACGTCAATTAAGGGTCTCAATTTTTTAATATTTTAGTGTTTTATTTTTATTTAATAACTAATTTCGCTACTTGGAATTTTTTTTCTCTTAAATCTCATGAAGAACTTTCAAGCAAGTTCGTTTATGAAAAATTAGCTTAAAGCTTAATTCAATAAACCTTCAGATTTTTTATTATGAATAAATACTAACTCATTAATTTCAATACACCACGCAGTGAATAAGAAATTACAACAATTTAATCTATTTTAGTCAAAATAATTGAAAAGGAATACGCAGTTATTTAAAAATAATTTTAATCAATATTTATATTTTAAAACAACAGTTTTAATTGATTTTAGAAAGATAATTTTTGATTAATTTTTGTTTTTATTGAGTTTTCTTTTTTATTTTTATCCTTTTTCAAACTTTACTACATCAAATTTTTACATGAAAATGGATTTTTTCTGCATATTTTTTTATAATACATAATAATAACTTTTTTGAGTTGCTAATTATTCCGTCTTTTAAGCCAAAATTTTTGGTTTTACTGTGTTTAAAAGTCGCAATGAATGAATTCGCAAAAAACGGAAAAAATGAAGTGGTTTTTAACGTAATAAAAATTTGAAATGGCGCTAATTGGCTCTTAAAATTCGAACATACGTCAGCTTTTTTAAGCAATCAGTTTGATGTGTTGGATAATGGATTGTGCTGGATACAGTTGTATTTTACTGTAAGGGAGATTATTAACGTTAAAAGTAAAATGAAGAGATCGTATTTTGTCTTGATGAGATTTGTATTGACATGCATGATTAGTTACATCCATTTCACGTAGATTTGCTGTATTATAAAAAACTACGATAAAAGACTTAAAATATTGCGTTTGCTTATTTTCTGTGATAACCAAATAATCAGAAGGTATTCTATGGAAGGAAAAAGGAAGCGGCGCAAGTTTTTCTATCACAGTCATAAAGTTAAGCAAAAGTCAGTTGATTCCGGTGCATGCGGGCTATTTTTTACGTGTAATGGAAATGAAAAGCAAGCCGTGCGCGAGGCTTATAATGTTCTCGAACAAGCCTTGGAGAAATGGCAAGAAAAAAAATCATTAAAGAGTGATTTTGATGATAATAGAGCGCAAGTAAATGCCAGCTTTGATGGTAATATTGAAGAAGATGCTGCAGATGATATAAAACGCTTCTGTGATCAAGGTTTATTTCAGTCCTCAATTTTTAAATTCAAGATTATTCATTTCTTACAAGTTGAATTTATCATAAATTCGAACTTTTTTGTATCACAAATTAACTAGTCAATCATTATTAACGTCTTCGAATTAGGAACTGGCTATCATTAAAAGTACTTTTCATTTTTCCAGTATTGTGTTTTATCTAAATTAATTGCTTTTAATTTTTCATTACAGATTCATTTTGATAGCGGTTGCATTCAGTTCCTATTTCTTATTTTAAGCATTTTATTCATGTTTTATCTGTATAATCTAAACTAGTTGGTATGAGTTATATCATCAAGGTGAAAACAACTAAGATTTTACCTTAATAACAAATTCTAAAGTTAGAAAACTTTTTTCAAAAAAAGCTGTAATATTTTGCAAAATGCAAATGGTTTATTAAATTTATAGGTCATGTTATTATCCAATTCCTAATATATTTTAGTGATAAAAAAATATGCACATATAGTGGTTAAATAGATTATTTTGCAGTTTTTTCGAAGATTTTTCTAAATTATAAGTATTGCATTTTTGAAAGATATAGAAAATTTACAAAAAATATCTATTTTGCTCTTTTAATATCTAATTCTCATTTATTTGCAGCGCGCAGCATTAAAAATAATGCAGAGAATCAAGTGATAAGGCAGCGACCAACTGGTGCAAATCATTGTTTATTTTTTATTGTTAAAGATATCATCAGTGAAAATGTATATGATTTCGTGGATTTCTTTATTGAAATGGTATTAGAAAAAAAGTGTTGTCGTTTACTGCAGCGAGTTTGGCCTGTCGAGAAAACTTGTCGAGTGAATATGGTTGAGGTAGATATGGTAAGTAAGATGAAATGATCTTTGCTGGCTTTCAGTTTTTCATTTTTTTTATTTTAAAAATTATAGTAATTACATTCAGTTTCGTCTTTTTACTGCAACTAAATATTCCCAAATGTTTTGCCGTGCTTAGGTCTTTTATTTCATTTTGAATTGGTCAATTGGTCATATGTTGATTGAAGCTTTGAATTTTTCTATTAAACGGCAAAATAGTATTTCTGATAGTACTAAATATCCCTTCATGTTCAAGATGTTTTTTAATCTTATTACTCTTATAATTTCTTATTGGTTTTCAAAGTTTGGCAGATACGGAAAGTTTTTGTTGTGTCTTAGAACTTCGAAAACATTTATATAATAAATGGTATTTAGAAAAAATCATTTTTTGAGGTACTGCTAATTTTTCTTCGTTCTGTTATTCCATAAAGCTTGTATCTTTTAACTTCGGCCTCATTAAAAATAATGTGAAATAACGGTTTTTTCTAACAAATTATCATTTGTTACAACCAAGTAATAGCGGAAATTATCGTACCATCCTTCGCTTGGTTTAAAAAATTTTTTATTAAAGAACTTGCTAATAAAATTTTTGCTATTTGTTAAATGGAGTAAAAATTATCTTTTATTCCAGGAGTTGAGTCAGCTAATTTCAAGGCATTTTCATCCTAATGAAGACGGTAAATGGCCTACATATTCATTCGAATTCAAAGCTCGTAATAATAATAGCCTGCTGAAAAGTGATGCAATGGATATGGCATTACTAGCTCTGAAGCAATTAGTACCAAATTGTCATGTTTCACTGAGTGATCCGAATATTACAATTTTGGTCCAAGTCGTACATCAATGTGTAATGCTGTCATGCATTAGAAGTTTTGTTCAACGTCGGAAACTAAGTTTGCATAATCAAAAAAAAGAAAATACAGCTGAAATAAGTATTGCTCAAAAGATCAGTACATGAAAAATCAAAAAGGTCATATTTTGGATTATTTCGTCTTATATTTTATTATTAATCACGAAGTTTCTATCAAATATTAATTACTATGCTTCTCACTGGCGAAGTAAAACTTTCATGATAGCCAATATATATAACGGTCAAAGTCCGTATATCTTTATTAACTGGCATATTACGGAACATTTATGTGCTATCAGCAGTCCATTGTATTATTTTCTAATTATTGTTGAACATTTTCTGAAATTAACTTCGATAAAATCAGTGATCAATTAGCTCCGGTAAAATCAGTCCTTAACAAATCGTATGAAGAAATGATACAACGGATGATTACGAGACATACTCTTTGTTCGAGTTTGCTTTGAAAAGGAAAATCACCAGTATTTCTTGTAATTGAAATTCAATGCAAGCAGTGTTGTTTGTACAATAGGAGCTATTTAACAAATCGCAATAAACATTTTTATTGATAATCGAAGTGCTGCTAGAAATGTTCATCTTTACCATATATTATTTGTGTACTTGATTGATTGTCTATTTCTAATATTTCAATTTTTTGCTCAATGCACTAATTAGTAAAACAGGTACGTAATAACTGCGCGGTACTTATATTATAGTATAAATCTTAGTCGATGAATGATTAACCTAAAAGAGCCAAAAGTAAGAGTGAGTAGTAGTGATTCAGCCTTCAGTCATTGTCAAATTCTTACGTTTTCACTCAATATTCATCATATTAATTTATGAGTTCATTACTTACTTTGACTGTTATTCTAAATAGGATTCAGTTCTTAACGAGTTTTCGGTAAAATTTTGTTCAATTTCATCTTTTATGAATTTTTTCCTTTTTTAGAAAAATTTCAGTCTGATCTGTGGGTTACTATTGTTCATTTTATGTCTTCAGAGATCACTGCAGTCGTCTCCACAAAATTTGTGGTTAAATTTCTTCCGACTTCAAAAATGATTCATATTCCTTCGAATGATTCACTGCTGCAATTTTGATTAACTTTCCAACTTTAAAATTGCCTTAATTGCTGGAATTAGCGCTTCGCATTGTTATGATTTTTCTCGCAACAGATTTCAATAATTTAGAGATTATACAATTTTAATTTTAGACGTAGCTAAACGTTACCATAATGAAACAAATTGGGTACAGTTCTTTCATGCAGTCCCGTCATCTATATCGATTGTTACATCTATTAAAGTACGATTTTCGGGTACATTCAACAGTTTAAATTTTTAAATTCATTGAAGTTACTAGTAGTAATAAGAATTTCAAGTGCAGGAATATGTTGAATTTAAGTGTGGACAGAAAAAAGTTACTTGATGGAAAGGTTGTAAGGAGAATTAATTATTGTACTAAGGCTTCACATGAATTACTTATTGGCCTGAATATTTATGAATTCAGAATATGGGGGAGTGAAAATAATTTAAAGTATATATATAGAAAGCGAATGGGTTTTATCAAGTCTTGCATAAGTTAATCAATCTTATGTTTGTTCTTGCCTATGAGTTACATATATGGGAGGCAATAATGTTAGGCTCATGTAAGGCATAAAAATTAAAGTAATTTCATTTATTTTATCTTCATGAAATTTTGAATTACACTGTATGTCGTTTTTTGTTTTAAATTTTCAGCATTGGGTATAAATTTTCAAATTTATATAGTCCTATAATTTAACTTCCGTTATTTGTGATTTTTGCTGTATATTCAGATATGTTTTAAATGAATGAGATGCAGTATACTGAATTACAACTTTTGCTGTATCAGGAGTAGAGCAGTGCTCAAGGTAAAAGTTACAGGTAGAAATAAGTTCTGAAAATTAGGTTTTTTAAATTATATTTTACGTAACACTGTCTCTGTGAGAGAAATATATTTCAGTAACTTCATATGTTCTGATGGTAGTGATTTTTATTCATAAGCAATAATCATTTATCGAGTAAATATTAATAATCATAAGATCATTATTCATAATTTTCAAAGCCAATTTTTTGATCTAAGTAAATAAAATTCAATGATGTAGGGAATAACCAAATGATTTGCGTTGTTTATATTTTATGCGTTAGATTATTCTTCCAAGATTCAACTCTGTTATACGAAGGGAATAAAAACAAATTTAGGTTGAGATAAAGTTACATTATGTATGCAAATTTTCTGCTGCACTATGAACTAATATAATAAGGTAGAGAGCCTTTATTTGCAATTATTTGATGTTGAATTTCACCAATTTCTTTCAGACAGTTCATAATTTTCTATATTTGTGGTAGTTTTTATGATGAAAAATTTATTTGCATATCGGTTATAATTATTTTATATAACTTTCAGTCTGTTTTTTGCCCTAATACAATATCTCACGAACCCTAATACAATATCTCACGTATCACTTTTATGATACAGATGCGTTCTTGATATCATTTTGATCTATCTAGTGTAAAATGTATTCTTGTAAAATTGGACTCTAACTGGGCTAACCAAGAGGAAAGTGAAAGTCGATTACTTAAGAAAATTGCCAGTTTATAGCTATGACAACGTTTTTGCTACTATTTATTGTCTTACAGTGATACAGAATTTTCAGTTAGCCATTATTATATTCTAGAAAAAACTTATATTTACAAAAATATACTTATGTATGGAAATAGAATCAAAATATAACGAGTGTCGAACCTTGTCTCTTTATTTCATAGCTTAATTACTATTTAGCTCAGACTATTTTATATTGAAATAATCTTTTATATTCTCCTTGTAATAGCAAATTGATATGTAATTATATTTTAGTATATGAAACATGCGGTTTAATTATTACAAATTTGTGAGTATTATTTGATTTTTATATCTGTATTCTGTATTTTTTTTTGTAGAAGCAATTTTGTAGCATTATGATTCATTGAGACTACAAATATACTACAAATACAAAAAATTTTTAACTTGCTTTTTTCGTTACTTAATTGTGCTTTTTATATTTTATGTAAATTA
>UYYF01004547.1:36561-55265 GCA_900618365.1 Thelazia callipaeda
AATGTGCTTCATCAGCAAGATTTATTTTAGTTTGCACTTCAGTTTCATTACTGATTTCAAGAATGAGAGATTTCTTGTCGGGAATCAGTGGTGTTTTTTTGGCATCTGTTTCTCAGAGATAAAGTTATACAATTGATCTGATTGAATTCGTTAATTAGCAATTTTTAATTCTTATAATTTAGATATTCTGCACTCATTTTGTCACAACAAATTCGTTTTTATGAAATCTTTTTGCTTTATTCCATTGAAAAAATTTTAAATATCAAAGCTTGTAATAAAATTTTTTAAAGTAATATTCATGATTTTTGAATTAGTGAGTTCATTTATTGACTTGCATAAAAAATGGTTGGATGCATCGATACTCATAATGGGTCAAGTACATGCAACAGGTCATTTGTTTAGGATAGGAACTATCTGTTTTAAGCTTTTGGTTAAAATTAATTTTTCTTCTACAGGTTAAAAAATAGAAAGATATGAGTAAATTCGTATAAATGGTTTTTTTTTTTGAAAAACTTTTTGAACAGTGTAATTTTTATAGGATGAGTACTCCACATCAAGTTCAAACGGTATTGATACTATAGAACGTCCCAGAAGACGGTCTCCATTAATACAGACTTTTCATCAAGGAAAGTGTTCAGATAGATTACGCGATCAACGAATACGAACTGAGATGGAAGATTCTATGGATTTTTTTCCAAGTGGAGTCATTAATGGTTTTTTTTAATCTTATTCATTGATTTTTTTTTTGTTCTTACAGTAGTGTTATCAGCAGATAGTTGTAATTATTGACAGATATAATTGTACAGTTTGAGAATTTAATTTCTTGTAAATCAAAATACTTAAAGAATTTGCTATTGCTGAGGCTATTAAAAGTTTTCTCTTCATTTTTTATGTATTAGGAGTTAAATCATTTTGTTGCTAATACATTGTAAGATTTTTAGATTCCACAAGTATAAAATCTATTCTGCTTGTGATTTTACAATAGAGTTACATTGCCGAGAAGGCATGAAATTTTGAAATACTGTCAAATAGAATTGGTAGTTTTCTTTAATTGAGAATTTACTGCAGACAGTGAAAGTTATTGGATTTGGCAAAAATTATGTGCTTAAGAATTAAATGCTTTCTTAGATCCAACAGTAATTACGTGTGCTAGCAATTTTTTGGTTGCTCCACATTTTGGATCATCTCACAGTGTTGTGGCGTCTTCAAATAACAACACGTCGAATATTATGGAATCAACAGAATTTCATGATGGCTCACATTCTAATCTCGTTCTTTCAAATATGTTGCAATTTCGTGATGAAAAATTTATGTGTGATGTTGAAATTGAGGTAAGTTTATTTGATATTGAAAACTGAAATCACTTGTAAGTAAGCTTAGGGTCCTCTAAGAAAATTACAAGCTCTTGGTCACTACTCTGAGAAGAACTGTAGTAATATACGGAACTCAAATTTCATGATTGCAATTGAGTGTTTAGTTTAATCAACGGATAGTTTAATTATCAATTTGAAAAAACTGATGTATTGTTTTTGTTCAGGTTTCTGTACATCAAAATTTTGTTTTAACAGTCGCATTAATTCTTCATCACTTATATCTTTTTGGGACTTTGAAAGGTGCATTATATTGTTGCACAGCAACAGAAAGATTTAATAATTTAGCATTTTTTGGTTACATGGAAGAAATGCAAAGTATGAACTATTACGATTGAAAATGAGGATTGAAATTCATAATTAAAAATTGCTTATTATAATAATTTTTTAAGGATATAGTTGATTTGGTTTTTTTTGTACTACATAAAACAACATTATTTTTCCAAGTTTTTCAATTTAGGTTGGAGGGACTGTTTTTAATGCTCATCGATACGTCCTGGCTGCAGCTATACCTTATTTTCGTTCTATGTTTTCATCAGATATGATAGAATCACGGCAAAATAGGATTGTAGTCCAGGTTCATCAGTCATTTTATATTGAATAAATTTAATAGAGTTAGCTGCCTAAATCTTAATGAAACATTATCCATGTATTTTATTGGCTATGTATTTGCATTGGATTGAAGCTCTTTAGGATATTCCGGCTTCAGCTTTCAAACAGCTTTTGGATTTTGCTTACACCAGTAAAGTACACATCAATAGTGATAATGCTCAACAGTTGTTATTTGCTGCCAGCATATTACAGGTCTATAATTTTTTGGGCACGGCATCAGATATTGCGTATTTTTTGATTTCTAATGTCTTTGAGTTCCTAGCTTAATTTTGGGTGTTTGTTTTGTATACTGATTAGAAGTCAGCACAAGATTAGATTAAATTCTTCTCTTTGCTATGAAGTAAATTTTATAGTCATGCTTCTTCACTAAGAACATACAAGCTTATTTTTCACCAAAATATTGATGAGCATTTTTCAAAACATTTAAAAACATTTTAAACTTTCTTTTTTGTTCATTGCAGATGGATACTGTATGTGGTGCATGTCAACGTTTTTTAACACAGTATTTGACCACTACTAATTGCTTGTCAATACGACAGTTTGCTGAGCAGCATAACTGCGTCAGCCTTATGTCATCCGTAGATGACTTTGCCGTTGAGCATTTTCCAGTCTGTTTTGCAGAAAATTATGTTATATTTTTATTGTCATTTCAGTTTGATTTTCATAAAATAATTGGAAATACTTCTTAAACAAAACCAATTCAGGAATTACGAGTACTTCCCGATTTCATGCAGATACCATTTAGTTATTTGGTAGATCTCTTAAGAAGTTCTGATCTGAAAGTCAACAATGAGCAAGAGGTTATGTGGTATATTACTTTGTCAGCAAAGGAAAGATTGTAGGAAATAGCTGCTCTATTGTGTGTCCTTTCTATTTGATTGCTTAGTAAAGTTTATGGTGTTTTGCTGATTATTTATATTGAACTAAGCAAAAGTATAAAATATGGTATGAGTGAAATTTATGAATTCTTGGAATTAATGCAACCAAATTGTCATAATTTCTAATTCTTCAGGTTTTCGAAACGGTGATATTTTGGGTTGAAGAGAATATTGAAGAACGAAAGAAGTGCTTGCCAGATTTACTTGCTCTAGTTCGCTTGCCGCAACTGCCTATTGCCTACTTTTTGAATAATGTCATAAAGCATCCTCTCATTATGGTATTTAATACTTTTTGGTTTGGAAATTTTTTCATTAGTTGAAAGTGTGATCAACTGTCTGGATTTCTGTTTATGGAAAATGCAAAATCCATTTACGATTTTATTACACTTTATTTTTCAACTGGAACAAATTTTATAAAGATCATTCTTACTACATAGCAAAATGTGAGCATTATACTTATTTTTTTAGTCACAGTTGTCGAATACTGGCTCTTTTCATTATAGGAATGTGTTCGTTGTCGAGATTTAGTAGCTGATGCAATGAGTGAAATGATGCGTGTACATATTGGTTTTGGAAGAAATTGTGGAACTCATAGTATCGAAAGTTCGTCTTCTTTACCAACTCACCCTGGCACAGGTTATGGCTCTGGAAATCCTCTTTCCACTAATTCTACAAACAATCAAAGTATTGTGTTTTTGTTTGAAAATTTTTATCTTTTAATTTTAATTGGACTTGCATTTTTTCAATTTTCCTCTATTTTTGATAAAAAGTTTTGAAATTTCAGCGGAATTATCCGAACAAAAGCAGTTACACTTACGAATGTCTTCAGTTGGAGTATGGACGAATTGCAGGCCTCGGAAAAGTGCCGCAGGTGTTATATTTTGTGTTGGTGGACGTGGTAAATTTTTTATTCATTAATTTTTTTTCGTATATGAATGTAATTTTGTATCCTTATAAATATGACGTACGTACATGAGATTTTTCATGGATATAAACAATATTCTGATGACAATTTTTCACGATATTCGTAATTATGAACGAAAATGGGAATTACATGTTTTTCAGGTACTTCTGGCGATCCATTTCGTTCTGTAGAAGCGTATGATTGGCGTCGTGATAAATGGTTCTCAATAAGTGATATGAATATTCGTCGGAGACATGTTGGCGTTGTTAGCGCTCAGGGAAAACTGTTAGCTAAAAATCTATTAATGCGCAGTTCTTTGAGTCGAAAATACATTGAAAATGTTAAAAAGTTTCATACAAAGTCGTTTTAACTTTTGGTAAAACAAAATTTAAAGAAATTAGTGTTTTAGTTTTATCCATTTCTATATTTTAAAAAAATGTATCACTACAGTTTTTTAATTCCTACTTAAAGACGTTGAATATATTCTTCACGATCCGGAATAGGACTCAGTGTAAAACAAGTTTAAAATTTTCATATTTGTTTAACACTGCTTTCACATTACAGTTATGTTTGCCTTTAGAAAATTATGCAGTATTTATTTTAGCTATGCAATTGGTGGACATGACGGGACAAATCATTTAAGTTCCGCTGAATGTTTTGATCCAGCTACAAATATGTGGCATACTGTGTCTTCAATGAATACACGTAGAAGAGGCATAGCTGTAGGAGCACTAGAACGTGCAATATACGCTGTTGGTGGACTTGATGATACTGCATGCTCTCAAGTATACTTCAAACATTTTTCCATTTTAATTTGATTTGCTTCTGGATAAATCATTTTGGATATTGTGTTTCATGTTTAAAGTACTAATGATATATTCTTCAAAAAATGAAGGGAAAAATTAAATAAGTATAGTGTCTGATAGAAGATGGACTAGATGGTTGATTTTTTCGCACTTTAGTCATTGTTATAGGTCGTTGAGCGATATGATATTGAATTAGATAAATGGTCGAATGTGGAGCAGTTGAATGTACAACGAGGCGGTGTTGGTGTAGCTGCATTGGGTTAATCGGAACTTCCATTAATGTTCTTTTTTAGTGTAAAAGAAGTTTGCAGATTTTTAATTTTATTTTTTGTAGGTAAATATTTATTTGCTGTTGGTGGTAATGATGGAACTTCATCTCTTGATTCTTGTGAACGTTATGATCCACTTCTGGATAAATGGAAATTAGTTGCTAGCATGCAGCATCGAAGGTTGTTTTCAGTAGAAGCATGTCTTCTCGACTGTAATTCATGCTTTGCGGACAGAAAATAAATTTGGATTCATTTTTAACAGCATACTGCTAGTAATTTTTTTGATAAATGTGAATAACGCTCGCTGCTAAGCAATTGATTTTGGCCACTGAAAAAGTCTTCAATATCAATTGAATTTATCAAAATAATTACTAGCAATTACATAAAATTGTATAGTTCTATGTAATCATAAACACAGTTCAAGTTTCAAAGACCTACCGTATTGCACATCCTTTCAATAAAAATTTTCAGAGCTGGTGCCGGTGTCACGGTACTCGATGGATGTTTATATGCAGTTGGTGGTTTCGATGACAATGCACCATTACCATCGTGTGAACGTTATAATCCAGAAACTAATACGTGGACATTGCTCTGCCAAATGTCTTGCCCCAGAGGTTTAATTTTATTTTTAACCAGAAATCTGAGCTATCTAATCTATTTCATTTTTGATTTAAAGGAGGTGTTGGTGTTGCATCTATGGGTGGGCGAATTTATGCGATTGGAGGTCATGATGGAGTGAGATATCTGAGTTCTGTTGAAGCATATGACCCGACTACAGACCACTGGTCCTCAGTAGCTGCCATTAGTCAGTGCAGGTTAATAGTACTTGAATTTTCATAATAAGCAAGTTCAGGGTCAACATAACTTTGCTCTGCTTACATATTTTTGCAAGAAAAATATGAGGTATAATATTTTCCTTATATTTTAGAGCTGGTGCAGGTGTTGCATGTGCAGAATGTTGTGTCGACGTTCTTTTACGACCACCATCAATGGCTCTTGGAAAAGGCAGTGGTTGCGCTCCATGCATTACAGGCGTTGCTCACTGTGTTTAATCTATCGATGGAAATCAACAACCGATCAAAAATCATCTAAAAGTGTAAAATAAAACTGTTCTGAATCCAAGTTAATGATATCAAAATCTTTAAAAAATGTCATTTCTGAATTAATAATTTTGGAAAATTCGATCTACCTTTTATTTTTTCAAATATGAACTGAAGACTAGAAGAAATCAATGCAAATATAATTTTATAATCTATTTAAATATTTTATTTGTATATTTTTTGAATTAAAAAACTGCAATTTGCTTTTATTATCATAACTTTGCTATTGTTGAATCCGAAATTGACAAAATTGTTACGTGGCTGTATTACATCATATCTTTCATGGTCATTAGTTTGAGTGTTAGTTTTGTTAAAACTAAAATATCTTCCATGCTTGTAAGTACTTCTTTTTCGATGAGGAACAAACTTCTGCTTTTTCTGTTAAAAAATTTTTTTAATAATGAAAATCAGCCACTGAGATGCATCTCAATCTATTATCATCTGCTTACTAAGGCATCCCATTTGTTTTTACTAAAAAATAGAATTTGGATTTTATTGCTTAGTTTTTCTTTAATTTTTACAAGTTTTGGTCCACTTATTGATGGTGTAGTTACTTGAAATAGGATTAGATTATCACTGTACTGACAAGATGCTATATTTCGAGTCGTAAATGATTGATTGAAGCATAAGAAGTACTAATTATTATTCAAATCTACTAGCCCTTTTCTTCATCACAGTCACTAGATACAGCAGCAATTAGTGTGCTGGACGGATTTGTTTGGTAGTTTCCGGGTAACTCACAGATTGCTATGTCAGTGTACGATCATTACTAGCTCTTATTATTTTGATTAGTTATATGCTTATAGATTTCAAATTGCTTTAATTATACTTTTTGAACATATTTGTCGTGTATAATTATCACTGTATTTTATTATGGTGCATAGTTTTTCCGTCTTTCATGGAACATAAATCTAATATTACTAAATATTGTGAAACAGCTGTGTAGTTTTGGCTATTCTAAGCGGCAATTTCACGCGTTTATTCACAACACTTTGTTTTTAAACGGGGTTACCACCTTGCTATTTTACATACAACCCAAGTGATGAGTACTGAATTTAAAATAAAGACTTTTTTTATAACAATATGACCTTTATTAATCGTAGAATATGAAAGACTATGACAAGGGTATATGAATATGCAGCAGGGCAGTAAATAAAAATCTGGCAGAAAATATCCGGAAATATAACAAAATTTTTTTCCGTTTTTTAGCTACACAAAATTGTAAAAAAAAATAACGACTATAATTATGCTAAAGCTAAGCAGGATTTTACAAGTACAAAATTTTCGAAAACTACAATGAATACCGAAAGGTCAAAAAAGTTCATTTCAAATTAACTTAATTTATTTTCGTTTGATGCTACCTGTTCTTGCTCTCTAGTGATAAAAGCTTATCATTAATCAATTATACTAAATAATGAAACCATTCACACAGTTACCAATTACATGAGAAGTGCTCAACACAGTGCGGATGAATTATTACTAAATATAAAAACTGGTAAGATAAATACAAACTATTTAAAACCGAAACAGCTGTTTTACTTGTGAATAGTATTAACATTAAAACAATGTCAATGAATTTTTAAAGTACTAATTAGGTCAAAAAGATATTAAAAAAATTACTCTGAAATTCAATTTAGTAACGGAACTCAAATTACTGAAGGCTAAAGCAGCTAGAAGTCATAAATATACCAGAAAAGACATCAAAGTTCAAAAGTCGACGATATTTGCATAGATTTGCGCCTAAGTTGATTTATACAAGGCCCAACGTATACCGAATGTACGACTTTTAATTTTGAATTCTTACTAAACTTCGCGCAGCAAGTAATTTGTTCAAAGGTCTAGTTTTGGCAATGCAAGTATGTTTGGTAGAGTTTTTGATGCAATATATTGTATTTCAGTTTTTATGGGGATTATGTCTGTATAGCACGTGATGAAGAAATATAATTATAGTGCTAGATTAATGGTACAAGTTAAAAGCTGAATATAGAGCAGTCCTCAGATCTTTGACTTTTAGCAGAAGAATACGATTTTTTTAATCTTAGCAAGAAAATGCTTCATATTTTTTTGAAGCTTCTAATCGCTTTGTTAAATTTTTCACCTTACTATTAAAAAAGTCGAAAATTTGTAACTGTGAAACTGAAAATTTCTAAGATCTAACTATCCGGAAGCGAGTATAAAGAGTGAAAGGTTCAATAGTTGTTAGGAATCTTATAATAATCTCAAATATTATTCAAATTTCAGGTTGTAATCAATGTCATTGTTAACTAATTTTCCACATAACAAGAAGAGGACGTTGTACGTTGGTGGATTTGGTGAGGAGGTTAATGAAAAAATATTACAAGCGGGATTTTTACCTTTTGGCGATATTGTTAGCATATCGATTCCTCTGGATTATGAAACCGGCAAACATCGGGGATTTGGGTTTGCCTTAATTTCATTTGTCTTAGGTCTACATATTTTACAGAGAAAAATGTGAAAAACTTTTGTTACCTCTATTTAATTTTTGGAATTAAGGAAAGTTACATGAATAGGAGAATCAAAATCTCTGACGTCTAGATTTTATTACCTTGAAAACTTGAAACAGCGACTGTGAGGTATAATTAGAGGTCAGCGTAATCTAATTATATCTCGTACTGGTTTTTATGAAAGTGTTCTGTGATAAGTGCATGTTTAAGTGTGGTTTGCTTTTGTGTTGCTTCTTTATATTTGTCTAAAATAAGAGCGAGTGTTAGTTCTAAAAAATAAATTGTTAGGATAAAAAGTAATCAGAGATGTTTGTGAGTCAGTACGGTGGTTATGATTTAAAATTGTGAGAATCTTTTCTCGATGTACTCCTTTTGTTCAATCTTTATATCTTTTGCACATTAAAGATTTAGCTTAATTTACCAGTTTTTGTTTATGATTTTTTCTTTTTTGTTTTGACGTTCATTAATGAGATATTAAATCGATTCAAATTCACCGATATTCTGTTTAGATTTGTTGAGTATGAGCTTGCTGAAGATGCTGCTGCTGCAATTGATAATATGAATGATTCCGAATTATTTGGACGAACGATCCGTTGTAATTTTGCTCGACCACCAAAAACGAATGAACGAAGTCAACGGCCAGTGTGGGCCGATGATGAATGGCTTAAAACTGCAAGTTCATATATGCAAGAATTTTCTTTATTCCTTAAACTACAAATATGAATTATAATTTAATGGCACTTTAAAAAAAAACTTATTTCAGTTTCATCAAAAAATTATGAAATGTGTTTTGTAATTTTGTTCCCAGGATGAACACTATCCTTCAGGTTCGTGACATCGATTTTTTGAAGCAGTTGAATAATGATTATTATGATATTTAGTATGGTACTGGAGAAAGTACATCTTTCGAAAATAATGAAGGTGATAGGACTACCTCAGGTGAATCAGACATTGGTCCAGTAAAACCGATGCTTCCACGTGTGTACTTAGGGATTAGAATAGGGATCAGGTACTTTTAAAATTACTTTTTGAATTCAAATTGTTGAGTGATCCCTAAGTCAGGTGTTCATGAATCATTTAGGTTTGTTTTTGTGCATCGTTGTACTTCGTACGCAATGTAAATTAATGTTGTTCATATCGAAAGTTTTTTATGCGACTAGTATTAATTTTTTAGCGTTATCGGTTGTTAAATAACTGAATTAGAAAAGATTTGTGATGGTCAGCGCGGTTTATTTTTCTGAAAAATTATTCAGAAACCTTGGGCGGCGGTGAGGTATGAATAGGAGTGTACATGTCAAATTTAAATAAGCCATGTATAAGTACTTTTTGCAGATATATTGGAAGAATTGTGATTGAACTACGATCTGATGTGGTTCCAAAAACAGCGGAGAATTTTCGACAACTGTGTACAGGAGAAAATGGTTTTGGTTATGAAGGTGATATTATTTTAAGAAAGCGTCATTTTAAATTTTGTTTGCACGTTTTGCTGTCAAGTTTTGGCGATCTTAACTTAGTGTGGAGTTGTTAATGAAATACGTCAATTCTTATGTTTTTTAGTTTTTATGCTCTTCAAGTATACTAAAATTTTTTAGGGTCACATTTTCATCGAATAATCCCACGTTTCATGATACAAGGTGGGGATTTCACAAAAGGAGACGGGACCGGTGGCAAATCAATATATGGTTCAAAATTTTCAGATGAAAATTTCAAGGTTTAGCATCTTCAAAATCGCAAGAAACTGTTATTCCAAACATTTTCTAATTTCTTCAGTAGATTTCGACTTTACCAGGTATTCATTTTGCTTCATATTACGAGTCTGAATTTCTGTAGTTTTTCAGCTCAAACACACAATGCCTGGTATTGTTTCAATGGCGAACTGTGGACCAGATACAAATGGTTCTCAATTTTTTATTTGTACAGAAAAAGCAGAATGGCTTGACAATAAACACGTTGTCTTTGGACATGTACTGGAAGGGATGAATATTGTTAGACAAGTTGAACAGCAAGGCAGTAAAAGTGGGAAGCCAATGATGCAGGTGTATCTCCTTATTTAAATATTCCTGTCCGGATTCAGAATAGCGTATTTATTTAAAAATAGCGTATTTATTTAAAATTGAAAGTTTATGTTATAATTTCACTTTTCATATAAAAATTCGGATATGTCATTTCATTGTCAACAAAATCTTTTGTTAATAATATAATTTAAAAATCTATTATCTTCTTCAGTTGCTGATTGAAATAATATAAATCTGAGAAATATAAATGTATTATCATCCAAATAAAATTGATTCCTTGCGATACATGCTTAATATTTGAATGTACTGTAGGTCTCAATCGTAGAATGTGGTGAACTAACGGAGCAGAGAAGAAAGAACGCAGAAGCACAAGGAAATTCATTATGATGACCATTACTTTTGCATTGTTTTACTTGTTCAATTCGTTTTCATGTTATTGGAATATTTTAAATATAATAAAATATCAGGAAGTCTATTGTCCACTATTTTTGTGTTTTGTTGCATAACAAATACTGATATCTTTCTATGAAACGACATATATTCTTATATCCCGTAATTTTTTGATTGTTAGCTACTGTTCTGAAATTAGCTTTTACTATATTACATTTGTCATGATTCTAAATTAGTCTTTTCAGCCCTCAGTCCTTCGTAATAACTAAGACAGGGAAAGCGGGATGTCACGTTCACGGGATAAAACAGGTGGTAATACGGAGCCTATGCCTTTCGTAAGAAAGTTTGGTGCAGCTGCTGTTGCAGCGGCTGCAGCTGGGGAATCAACTATAGTTCCAAATACAGAGGGAAGCAATGGTAAAAATTCAGGTAACTTTAAATGACTCATGCGATTAAGATTTTGTAGGGAGCAAATGAGTGTATGTATTACATACATGTCTGTTAATAATATTTCATTGATTCCTCATCACCAAAGAGCTCTTACAAATCACATTCGCCATTTTCTAACCATTCTTTAACAAAACTTTCTGAATTGGTAAACATCAGTCGCATAGTATATCTTTATCGAAAGAAAATTGTTTTATTATTAATTTTCTGTTGTGTATTAGATTTACCGTTGATGCTTGTTTCCTCGTCGAGAATATTGTTTTACTATGAATATTATTTTTTGTTTTGGATGCATTTCGAACTTGATTCATTAAATTTAGAGTCGTATGTTCCAAAAGTTTCAGGATATACGTCACCAAAGCTTCGTACTTCACGTTCTCGGTCTCGTTCTCGTCACAAGCGAAGGCGATCACGTTCACGAGATCGAACTAAACGTCGTTCTAGTTCTTGCAGTCGACGTCATTCTCGGAAATCCAGCCACAGCAGACAGAGCAATAGTCTTAGCAGGAAAAGTCGTAGTCATCGACGAAGTGTCAGTAGAAGTAAAAGAAGTCATAGTAGAAGAAGTACAAGTAGAAGAAGTAGAAGTAAAAGAAGTAGAAGTAAAAGAAGTAGAAGTAAAAGAAGTGGGAGTCGAAGTAAACGAAGCAGGAGCCGAAGTAAACACAAAAAAAATAAAGGTAGACTAAACAAACATTCAGTAATGAGTAATACTTTGGATGGATATGAGTGTGTCTGTAAGTTGCTGTCCAATTTTTAAGATCGCACGAAATCGCCATCTCGAAGACCTGAAGAACCAAATGATGTGTTGGAAAATCAAGTTGTGAGTTTGCTTCTCTTCATATCTTATTACTGTACTTTGACCAACTACTATGAAGGCAACAACCTCTTCATCTTTTATTGATTTGAAGATATTTTTTCTCTATTCATCGCATCTTTCTTTTTGTGAGGGGGTTTATCAATTGATGTGTAATAGTATTATGGTGACTATGTAATTCAATTTTATTACTGGTAATTATAGTTTTATTACTGCTTTAGAACATTTGTTTAATGCCTTAACATGGTTTTAGGTTGGTGCTACTGTCTCGGCAAAATTAAAAGTTGCACAGGGTGTGCTTCCAATTTTGGCTCGTCCTGAAGTTGGTATGTGCATAGCTTGTTCTTTAGAAGTAAAGTTAGTCTTTTAAGTTATTTCGCTTCTTTAACGTAGCAATGTTGTAGTAGACAAATTGAAAACTGAAGACAGCGCAGAAAATATTGAGGATGATAATAGTCAGCCTGAAAAAAAGTCTCGAAAGTCACGTTGGAGTACGAATAAATCTTTTGTACCGGGCATGCCAACGATACTACCTTCAAATCTTAGCGATGATCAGCGTCAGGCATATTTGCGTAAGATTTTTAATTGCTTATTGTTGCAAAGTGCATAAATCATAAGTTTGCTTTTTAAAAACTAATAACTTATATTTTATGTTTATTTTTACAAAAAATTTTTTCCAAAAATATTGTTATGAAGCATCTTGTCGATCTGTCAGGTTCGTTAAATTTTTATTTTTATTTCATCTTAATGGTTACTAAGTTCGTATTATTTCAATTCTGAATCTTGTATTGTAAAACGAAAGTTGTTATTTGAGACCTCTAAAGCTTGTTATTTTATTTGATGGAGATTCAAGAGCATCGGACTATGAAATATAAAAAGATGATTTTTATTGGAAAAACTCTGAGGAATATAAATCGTGTGGTTTTTCGACACTACCAATTTTCCTTGGTTGTTTTCACTAAATTTAATTAATATCGCATACGTTGTTGCATATGTTTTTTGTTGTTGATTTTAACTAATAAATGGGGGAGGGTGGCCCCATAACCACCTATTTCAGTTCAGCTGGAAGTGGAAGATGCAACGCGAAAGTTACGTCTTGGCGATTTTATGGGCAATCCGGATCCAGCCTTAAGGTCATAAACCAATAAACGATAACGTTTATTGTTACTTTGTTGATAATCAACAATTTTACAAATATTTCTAGCCTAACTGTTTATCCATGATGGTGATGCAAGTCTTCTTGCTGTACCGGTGTGATATTCATCTGAATTATAAATTAAACAAGTTTAATTCACAAATTTCGGTTTCATTAAATCCAAAGCCACTTCCTGGGGTCAATATTTTCATAATCAAAACAATTCCTGAAGCATATGTCGCTCCATCAAATACATTACATGTCAAGTCAGAGCGTGGGACAGTACATTACATAGGATTTTCCATCGGCCATTTTTTGAGATTTTGATTTTTGGCTAGTAGTCTGAACTTTGTCTTGGCTAAATTATTTCTTAAATAATTAAATTTTCTTCAAAGCCATTGTTTGAAGCGGTTTAAGAATTATATCTTTTTTCTAACCACTCAAGTTTTAATCACCAAATTTTTTTTTGACTTCAAGCCCTTTTTTTACAAGAATCAACTTGTGGTAGAACAAAAAAGTAAAAAATTTATAATAATTATGTTTAGGCGAATAATTCTTGTGGCTACTTGATGATCCAGCTTGGAATGTGGCATACGCTGTCTGTCACCTCCTTGCACCTGAATTAAAAAAAATTTTTTTCAGGAATTTTTTACCACATTGACTAATCCTAATTCTAATCAACTCTTTTTTAGCCTTTTTAGCCTCTACTTTTCATGAGTGGACAAATCGCTGCCTGGGATATTCAACAGTTCAAATAATATTAATAATACTAAAATTAATATAGGCAGAATTTCAGCTCCATCATTTAATGTGTTAATAATCTAATTTAGTAAATTTCTACAGAAGCCCTTCACCAGAACCAATTTATGATGCTAGTGGCAAACGATTAAATACTCGCGAAATAAGGAAAAGGCAGGAGTTAGAGCAATTGCGGCATGAAAAAATTCAGGCACTGTTGAAATTAAACCCAAACTTTAAGCCCCCAGCAGATTATAGGTCTGTGTCTTTTTTGCTTTATTTGTATAATTTATTGTTTACTTGCACATTTAAAATTATTTATTTTTTTGTGAAATTTCTTTGTGCTATTGAAATACTTGTATATTTTATTGGAGTGTCAGTAGTATAATTTTAAAAGCTCTAAATAATCTTAACCTTACGGTTTAGTGGTGTACCAAGGACATGTCACATTGAGTTGAGACTTATATACCACATACAATGTCATATTGGAATAAAAGACTGGAAACTGAATCTTCTGATTTTTAGAGCACCTACTATACGGTTGCACGATAAAGTGTGGATACCACAAGAAAATCATCCTGAAATCAATTTTGTAGGATTACTGATAGGTCCGCGTGGAAATACTTTAAAAGCCTTAGAAGCGGAGGTTTGTTATTGTTACTATGGCATCCATAAGTGTGTTTCTTTATTACATTGGTTCTCTAGATAGTTGCTAAAGTTACAAGATTTTGTAAGCAGTATACATATTTGTGCTATTCTCACAGCGTTCAAATTGGAAATATTTCTCATTAAAAGTAATAGTGCTGCGATTTTTAGACAGGTGCTAAAATAATCATTCGCGGAAAAGGTTCTGTAAAAGAAGGCAAACTTGGACGTCGTGAGGGACCAATGCCTGGTGAAAATGAACCTCTTCATGCTTATGTTACAGGCACTGATTATGCAGTTATAAAGAAAGCATGTGAGAAAGTGAGCCAATTTTTCTCCATTAAGTATTATGTTTTGCACTTCGCTTCCGTTGGTATACTTCAGTTTGATTTTTTTTCTGTATAGAAAACTTCTTCAATTAGTTTTTATTGGGTGTACAAATTTTGTTGTTTGATTTCTGTGTATTCTGCAAATTATGAATTTTCGTACCTGGATACTTGGATATACAGAAAAAAAATCAAAGTCAAACAACAACAAAATTTCATTTATCTAAATAACTATAGCAGCGAGCGCTTTTAATTTTGGTGCTTGATTTACTTTAATTATCTTTTTGTTTGTATTTAAGTATTTAAATTAAAAGCTTTATTTTAAGATGTAAAAAAGTCTTTAAAATAATTCTTATTATATACGAACTCTCACAGAATAAATAACTAAAAAGGCTTCATTTTAAGATGTGCGTTTATTTTATAACCAAAGGCACAAATGCAGTCTAATGCCTGATTCAATTTCAGATAACATCTATCATAAATGAAGCCTTAATGATACCAGATGGTCAGAATGAGTTACGAAAACTACAGTTGAGAGAGCTTGCACTATTAAATGGTACATTACGCCCCGAAGATCTGGCGAGCGGTGCTCGATGTAGCAATTGTGGCTCAGATGAGCATAAAACGTTATCATTAATTATATAGTACATTATGGCTTTTGTAAGAATAATTCCAGTGGTGTCATGAATACGATTTATTTTGTAGTGAATTCTTAATAACTGTCAACAGTTTTCTGCTGCAATAAGTTCTCCGTTTTTCATTATTTAAAAACTTTTATGTTAATTTTTTAGTTTGTTAAAGTTTTTGAAATTTCATAATTACTTCAACTAGTTTCGTTGTTTGTGAAAGTTATTTTCAGATGGGAATGTCCCGATGCTCCAAATGTTACTGCAAACATTATCTGTACTCTATGTGGTGGTGCGGGACATATTGCTAAGGACTGTAAGAAACCACGACCAGGAGGAGCATTTGCTGAAGAAGATAGCGGTATGGATGATGAGGTTTGTTATCGTCAGTGTAATTTGCTCTTCAAATTGATGTTTTGGATTTAGAGGTGTGGTTTTTTTCTAAACAACTTATTGTTTTTTAGTATTCCGCTTTAATGGCAGAATTAGGAGAAAAGCCATCAACGCAGTCATTTAATGCTGCAGGAAAACCAGGTGCTGGAAGCAGTACTGGTATTGGCGTTTTCAACAAAGTTTGTTTTTGCAAAGACCATCAGTAGCTAGATGTTACTAATGTTTTGGCATATAAGCTATAAAATCATTCAAAAATGTTTTCCATTTTGAATAAAATATAGGCCAGTAACAGTTAAATGCAATACGTAGTTTACATCAGATTGCATTACAGTTAAATATCTAGTGATCGTATTTTTCCAAGTTAAACTTCCTTTGGACAAACGCATCATGTGTCGTACGTGTGTCCAAAGGAATTTTTATAAAATATTTTTAATTCTGTCGTAATTCTATTTTCTTCTCTGTAAAAATTGTTTGCTTACCTCGAAGTATTATATGATTAGGCGTGTAGAAAAAACGAGTTGTTTTTAATTAATTTCACTCTAAATAATTCAAGTAGATGCTATTTATTTGTTATGTTCATCTGTTGTCCATTGCAGCCAAAGAATTATATGTTACCCACTGGCACGCCAATTGTTCGAATCAATTTAGCCAAACCAGAAGGTAAAGTTTTCAGTATTGGCGGAGAAAAAAAATTTAATTTAGTTTACAATTAATATAAGCCATTTTATATTCAACGTAATGCTTACTATGGAACGTTGCTGAGTTAATTTGTGAGTGTTTATTGTTTAAATAATGCTTTATCAGAAGTCAGTGATAATATGCTTGTTGAATATATGTGACTACCAATCATTTTCTTCCAAAAAATTAATGTGTTAAGACTAAATATTTGAAGAAACCAAAGAGACATTGTATATCGCTTATTATAGGTGTGGAAAAATATAATACGAAAGGTGGAGTTCCACATGCTGGTAGCAGTTTACCTGGACCAACTGAAGGTATTCATTTCTTCAATTCGCCACGACCGCGACCATCTTACATACCTAGCGCTGCTGCTTGGGGCTCACCCATTGGTCGTGGATGGGGGGGTGTACCACCACCAAGCCGATATCCAATGCCTGTACCACCGCCGCCACCACCTATGTCACTTGGACTTGGCTTTATGCCTCCTCCACCACCGCCACCTGCACCAGTGCGGAAAATGGATTTATCAAGCTTATTAGCACCACCTGCTCCACCTCCTCCTCCACCATCTTAGAAAATATTCATCTTTACTGATTGCGAAAAAAGCAACATTGAATTCGAAACGTGTTTGCAATTGTTCAAAAAATAAGTTGACTTTTAATGAAAAACTCGGCAAAAATATCGGTTAATTTATTGTATTCATTGGTGGATTTATAATTATTCCTGTATTTCGTTATAATTTGTTACATTTAGCATACTTGTCCGTCTTTTTGAAGCAGCAGCTGTTATGCTTCAGTTTCGGTAAAAATATTTGCTTTTAAGAGTTTACATGGTATTACTTGTTATAGCACTAATGTAATGAATAAAAGCTCTATAAATACTTTAACCAATGCGTACTAGGGATGGGTATGACTTATAGTTACATTCGACGGATTTATTCACGAGATTGGCGTTCGAAATATTTTAGATTTATGAGGAAGTTGATTATTCTCTCAAGCTTGATTTCTTGGAAAAGCAGGAATGAGTGTTGAAATTCAACTTGACCAGGTTCTGTAAACGCATTCTTGACTAAACTACATGTTCGATCAGAGTAATAAAAGAAAGTTTAGTTTAGAATATGATTTTAGTAGTTCAAGCTAGATCAGCGGGAGTTTGGATGCTCATCATAAGGTTTTAACATTGCTACTAGTTTAAAATGCAAGTAATATCTTGAATCGAAGTCTTGAGGCACGAAACTGTATTATCAGTCAGCGGATTACAACAATCAAATCAGAGGAAAGAAGCATTCAGAATTGCAAGTATTACAATATTAGAAACTAAAAGTATTAAGGTAAATTTAACTGTAAGATACCAGTGTTGCAGAATAACTTGTAAAGTCCAAAAGTTGACAGGTTCAAGTAAATATTCAGTGATGTTTGATGAGTAGAAAATAGGATTGTTTCCTGTTGAATATCTTAAAAAAGGACTATGTTTACAGTTAGCTTGTGCGATTACATCTTATTCATAGGATTAATTTGTTCTAGTATTCTGTCATATTGAAGGAAAATTCTGAATAATTTTTGTGATATTAATTAAAATTTACAGTTCCTCCTCCACCATCTTAGAAAATATTCATCGTTACTGATTGCGAAAAAAGCAACATTGAATTCGAAAAGTGTTTGCAATTGTTCAAAAAATAAGTTGACTTTTAATGAAAAACGCGGCAAAAATCATTCTCGATTGAAAAAATGATCTGATACTGCATGCAATTACCTACATTAACGTTTGCAAAAAATAAAATAATTATTCGATACAAATTATTTTAATTCGTTCTTTAATCTGCAAGGTACGTGAAAAGTGATCAAAGTAGAGCATTTTTTTAAGGTAAATATTCTTTATTATTTAAACTTTAAGCTTGTTGAATTTCCACAAATCCAAGCTGTAGCCGGAAAACTTCAGGGCTATAGACCACGATATTAAATAGTTACTAATTAAATACGGAATTCACAAGCAACCTGCATGCTTGGAAAGACTGAACCTGCCAAGGGACCAGCTACGAAGTGGACTTCATAATGTTGAGCAGAAGAGTGAGCTTATGCTTCTCCAGC
>UYYF01004548.1:0-19202 GCA_900618365.1 Thelazia callipaeda
TATTATTATTATCACTGGAAATGGTTTAACTATTCCCACGGGTTATCTCATTTTTCTCTTCACTTACTGATTGTATTCATCACTTGCCTAATAATAAAGTCTACTTTGACTACTTCAAGCATTTGCATCCTTCTTGAAAATTATCTCAACGATTCACACTTCCCAGCAGAAATAGGAAAGTCTAATGGTTCAGCTTTGGATGCATGTTTAAGCATAGTGAAAATGACTTCGCATTGACGTGCAGAACTCAGAATTTGTTTTTCCTAACTTGTTTGTTTATTAAAGTATTTTGAATGAAATGACCAAGGAACAGAAAGATTACCGCTCATAAAGTTGTAAAGTATGGGATTGACACAACACGACGAGTAAGCCATGAATCTCGGAATGAACTTGCGCAAGAGACTACTATTTCGACACATTTTGCACAATTTTTCTATCAACAGTTACTCCTTACTTATTCCAACTTTTGTTGCGATTGCTTCAATAATTCAAAATATGTGTGGAAAACGGTGGATTTCAAATTTTCATTGCGAGACTTCGAACAGTGGTTTTGGCGTCTTCAACAAATAGATGCTTTGCTTTCGGAAAAATAGACGGCATTACAAGGTTGATTATTTCTTCTATCTGATGATCCAGTGATTAGACCTTCGATATTGTCATGATCTTTGACGCGCTAAAGAATTCGTTCAGTTTTTATAAACGGGTGGGATAGTTTAGCTGTGGGAGTGTCGTTATTATCTTTGTATATTATCAATGGTTGTGTGTATTTCAGATCAGCTTTAGTGGTGTAGACGTGTATGATGACTGGAGCGAGAGAAATTCTCTTGCAGCGTTGAGTTTGAGTGATATCGATGAAGTTAATATCAAAGTAGTTTCCATTCCTCCACGATTAGACATGAACCATGAATTCATGAAGAGTATTGTTAGAAATCAACTTGATAGGTTTGTTCGTTGGATACGTTAGATATTTTATCGAACTCGCATTAATTACTCGTAACACATAGCATGCATTTTTTTTTTCTTTTCATGTGCTTTTTTTCCTAAAGTATGGATTGTTTTTATAAAAGAGCAGTTTTTTTTTCTGCATCATTTGTAGAGTATCGTAATTTTGCTAATTCTTGTCAACTTTCTGTTCACTTTTTGTTTTAATTAAGCATACCTCAGTTACCTTCTGGTTGCAGTATTCACGTCGAAACTATTTAATTTAAGGACGAATATGAGAAGTTGGTTTCCGAGAAATATGACACATCGCCATCTCGTCACTCAATCAATTCTAGCTTTTTTCTTTGTGTTATATTTCACTTGATTGATTGTACTTAGACACTGTATAGCGAACTTTATGTTTGTTTGGTCTGTTGAAGTTTGGAACAACAGTATTTTTATTGAAAAAGGTATAATAATTTTTGAAAAGAATCCTTATCAGATTTCACATTATTCAGAAATGAAAGTTTATAAATCAGTTCATCAAATTATCTCATAGTGCTAAACTGTCATTGTCTTTTTTCTCCCACGAATAGTGTATCATATATTTAAATTCAGAAACTTCATTTATTTGTTATTATTATGAAATACTGATTTATTTTTAGAAAGGTGAAAAAAAATATGCAACTCACAACTGCTTTATATTGCTCTTCATCTTCGATCTGCTAGTTCGAAAGATGGAAAAGAGCTCAGTTTTTCTTAATGCTCATTCTACAGGTCATAAATGTTTCTACAAAGTTTCGTTTTTAGCATATACTTTAAACATTTCAGAGTCCTCTTGACGGAGAAAAAAAAAATTGATTGCACAAAGAAATCAGGCAACGTTCAATGGAACAGATGACAGAAAAGCATGGGAGGTTGCAAAAAAAATCCAGAAATACAGTCGTCTGTGACAGAAAATGTAAAAACAAAGCATGGGATGTGTAGTACTGGTGCAAAATTTCCGTCGAATACACCACTTTTCAGACTTGCTGTTCGCTGTAATAATGGAGATTCCACAGAACAAATTATATATTCAGTGACATTTTAAGTAATTTTATTCTTCGTACTGAATCTTGCTCTTTGTGTCACATTGTTTCTTAAGTGTAAAGAAAGCCTAGTTATTATTAATTCAGATTTCAGATATTTCAATTTCGTTAGCATATGTTTATTGTATGTTTTTGCAGAATGACAGCACTGCCCGTGTTGCTAAGGCCTTAACTCGGCATTTTAAGCAGTTTAAGCTTGGAGACAACCATTGTCGCTTGCTACAGAATCATAATGAAGAGGAATTGGAAAAGCAATTAATTTATTAAATCTTTGTTCCTTAGGTATTGCTTTTTTATGAAAATGATGCATTTAAAAATTTAGGATTGTCATAGCAGTATTTTGAAATGAGTTCGCTGAAATATGTGAAATCTCAGTTATAATGGAGGTTGTTAATCTCTCAAAATAGTACGGTCTAATCAGAATTAAAATAATTGTGCTTTTGGTTTGAATGTAATTTGATTCGAAAGGGCTTCTTGTTTTGTGCTCTAACATTTTTTGAAAAAGTTTTCACGATAATATCAAGTTGTTTTAATCTAATCACATTGCAGTTGTATTATGAATTTTTTGTTTGGAATAACCAAGTCAAATTTTTCTTCGAAGATCACTTTTGTAATCTATATTTTCGAACCTAGAATTTTCCTATATCATTTAGTGTCCATTTACTAACTTGGTCCATTTTTTCAATCTCTCACTTAGCAGAAAATTGGTGTTAAGCTGTCTGAAAAATACGGTTTTATTGGTATTTTATCCCTGAAATATTGGTGGACTGTATTATTGATGGAATTTTATGAAGGATTGTATTTCGTGCTATCTTATCCAAACTTAAATGAATTCTTAATTATTAATGCTTCTCGGAAATACACAGTATTATGCGTTAATTGGTACATCATCAGCGAATCAACCAAATTACTGTATTACTCTTCATGTACGCTCTAAATACAAATATCATGACTTATGTAGCATCGCTGACGAGATATTTTCTGATATCTCCTTTCATCCTACTTTTTTTGTATGAAGTCGCTTGCTTTTTCATTATATTCTAATTACGCTGATAAAATTCTTATAATTAATTTATGATAAAATTGCTATAGATTTAGCTTCTTCTTTGTCTTTTATTATCAATGTATTACAGTAAAAATAATTTTTGGAGAATTGCAACGTGGAAGTGATAGGTTGATGTATATGGTGATTTTGTTGTGGGTATTTCACAGTTTTGCTGGTAAATTACATTCTATCATGAGAAAGTAGTGATTCCTTCCACTAATAACTTGATCAAACATGTATGGTAAAGATTTTTGCAGAAGCGAATAAGATACTGCGAAGATTTGTAAGGAGGTATGTTCAATGAGGAGATTCATTGCGAGGTCATGGCTAGTTACGACTCGGAGTTCGTCTTCTGCATCTTCAAGAAAATTGACCAAGAGGCCAATCGTGCCAGAAAGGATTTATCGTGAAGGCGAGGTATTTAAACTTCGACAAAGTAGTTCCAAATATTAGTCAGGCACTGTGTAAATACATATTGTAGCATAGATCCTGCATTTGTTTTATTATTCATTTACGGTATTTAGGATTGAAAAACTTATGGTATTGTGGATTGTAAATTTTTTATTTTGATATCATCATAAGTATTGCAGTATTTTTTTTGCTTGTGCTTTTTTCGCGTTATAAGTTTTTCCTTTGAACAAAAATATTTTTAGGCAAGATCATTTGTGGATCACAGAAGAATAACCTGTAAGGCTGGCAATGGTGGTGATGGCATGGTTTCATTTCGACGTGAAGCTGGTGTTTTGTTTGGTGGTCCAGATGGCGGAGATGGAGGAAATGGTGGCCATGTTGTTTTTGAAGGTCATTTGATATTTAGATTTAATTCAATTTAGTAGTACCTCGACAAAATTAGTTTTAAGAAAAATTACCAGTCATTTAAATGAGACCTTTTTAGTAGATCCAGTTGTTAAAGATCTTTCTGGTGTACCAAAAGTGATAAAGGCAATGAACGGTGAAAGTGGTCATAACAAAAGTTGCTGCGGAAAGAATGCTCCACATAAATTTGTCAAAGTGCCTATAGGAACCGTATTTAAGGAACCTGGTACCAACAAGGTAACGTTTTGCTGTTCTAAATTTTTGTACATATGGAAGTTTGTTATGATTTTTTTTCAGGTGATAATTGATTTGAATGAGGAAAAATCTATATTTCTAGCTGCTAGAGGAGGTGCTGGCGGACATGGAAATCAGTTTTACAAGTCAAACGAAGTGCGAGTACCATTAAAAGCTGAATTAGGTGGAACTGGAGAAGAAGTTTGTTTGCATAAGTATTATAAACCTTCAAGGTTTACAAAAATAAAATACCATTCCTTTTTTTAAACTATCGTAATTTAACATAATTTATATATTATCATTTCAGCTAACATATGATGTAGAAATGCGTATAATTGCTACTGCTGGATTAATAGGATATCCGAACGCTGGAAAATCGTTAGCTTTTCTAGTTTTTTCTTTCAATCGCATCATTAAAATTTTGACTACCTATATGTCTTCTATATGTTACTTATGTGAATTAGTATTTTCAGTTCATTACTGCGCGCAATCTCGAGAGCTAAACCAAAAGTAGCTTGTTATCCTTTTACAACACTGACTGCTCATGTCGGCATCGTGCACTATGATGATTTTATCCAAATCGCTGGTGTGTGTGTGTGTGTGTTTTTTTTCATTTAGAACTTGTAAACATAAATTATTTATTTCCAGTTGTAAAATTGCAAGCAAAGTAAATTAAAGATAGCCGTCATTTTAGTGGCAGACATTCCTGGTATTATTGAGGGATCACATGCAGATCGTGGGTTAGGACATAGCTTTCTAAGGCATATAACACGTTGTCAATGTTTATTTTATGTGTTGGATTTGACGCTTTCTCAATTTCTGGTTTGTTACCTTTATTATCCTTGCAGAAGCACGTTTCCTGCCTAACATTTTTATAATTTATGTACTTAACATGTGACAAGTTTGTTTTTAGGAGCAATATGAATCATTGAGGTTTGAAATAGATCAGTACCAAGAAGGTTTGAGTTATCGTCCGAGTACAATTATTATAAACAAAATAGATTTGGCGCCATCTGATGTAAGTTTTTTCTTACATTCATGTTTTCCTATATTTAAAATGAAAATAGGCTAGTCACATACGACATCGCTCAGTTTTCTTTGTGTGTTTGTGTTTCTTCAGAAATTTGAATTTTTCCAACGATCAAATGTGTAACTTTACTTTAATTTTCATTCCTATCAGATTAAAAAATATGTGCTAAATGAAATATGTGTTATATTATTGCAGTTTGACAAGAGCAGTCTTAAGCAATTATTTCCCGAACATTCAGTGTTTTTTACTTCCGCAAAGCAAGGCACTGGTATAGAAGAACTTTTAGTACATTTACGTGAGCAGTATGATCTTGCTAATATGGAAAATCAGTAATAAAATGAGACCTAATAAACGAAGAATCGAAATAATAGGAGCATGGATTACACTTGTGTTGTGGATCAAATTGCAAAATGCATAAAATGACCATATTCGTAAGCAAGAGATTCATTTTAATAAATGCAATGTAGTTCTTAGCTAATTATAGCCAGAGACATTGCAAGGATTGGATATCAAACTATATGACTATTATTACAGTAAGCTAGGTTCTTATTTCTATGTTAGTAAGTTCATAATTTTGTGAATGATTATTTTTTTGTATAAAAACTTGTAACAATTATTGAATGTCGTATCGCAACTTATCAAACCATATATGTTTTTTATTGCAAAATTTGTGGGCTAGTAAATTATTTAAAAAATCAGGATATTAGCAAAATTTTTTCAACTTCAGAATAATGTTTTCTTAGAGTATAATGTTGAAGTTTGAAACGGAGTTATTATTTTTCTGTAATATTTGGTTATGAAAATTGGAGTTTCGCAGAAATGTTACTTTCGGGCTTTTAATTTTTTTTTGTGTGTCTTGCATCATAAGCTTTAATTACTGAAGACGAGGCTTTTAGATATTGCTAATTGAAGGGCTGATTAAGAAAATGGTTTAATAGTGAATTAAAATGTATAGGAGAAGGTGTTGAAAATGCTTATTAATATTTTACAAGACTAGAAGTATTTTATGGATTCAAGTCAGATTTAGAAGGGACACGTAGGACAGAAAGAATAAGTCATTCAACAACTTTGGGTGAATGATGTTTATTTGAGTGAGGAATTCATTGTGAGACGAGGAATTTTGCTAAACAAATCTCTCTAATAAAAAGTAATATGATTTTTTTACATATGCAAATGTTCTCTCTTTGATAGCAGCCTACTGTAAGTATTTGTCGATTCAAATTTACCTCCAAATTTTAATTTGCATGTTGTGTGCTTCTTTATGGCATTAAATTGTTTGATAATTGTGCATAGACTTCAGTCAATGACCTTTTAAGGCAAAATGTGAATATTATTCATGGTGATGAAACACTGAAGGATTCATTACTCAAAACATTGAAGAAATAATTTTCTGTTATTGCGTAGGCGCTTTCTATAGAGTGCATTCTACCTAAAATAAAATGCAAATTTAAAATATCTCGGACACGTTTCCATGTGTTCTAATCTATTTTTTGTTTTTAAGCATGTAATTAAATGTTACCATCGCATTGTACTAACGATTTGTTATTTGACAGAATAATAATATACTAGAATAGCTCGTTTTATTTTTTGTGCAGCAAAGTTTTAAGGGATTGCATTTTTAATAGATATAATCTCCTATGTAGAAAATTGAAATTTCTACAGGATTATAAAATGCAAGTTTTAAAGCTTCTTAAAGAACTTAGCGTTTTTATCAGAATTTAACGGATTTAATGCTTAAATGCTTCCAGAAATCTGTGAAAACATCTGTTACAGTAATATATTTTTGTTGAATTTTAGAAAAATTTGTAATAATTCATTACAATCATTTCTTCAATATTATCATTACTTGTAACTTGGAAATGGCCAGAAAATTTGTACATATAAACAAAATTATGAACGATAGTAATATTGCAAGACTGTATAAAAAGCATGTGCTTTTTGTAGAACTGTACCGATAGTATAATTAGAACATCTGAATAGTATATACAAGTTTAGTCATTGTAAAGCAGTGATATTTCTAATTTTTCTATTTCTGAATTTCTAATTTAAATCTTTTCATTACTTTTATTGTTATCAACAAATTATCATCCGATTGTATGCATCTTATTATAACGGATTTGAATACATGAAAAAAGTGTGATTTTTGATAGTTAGTTAATGTATGCAAGGAATATTTGAATTTTATTTCATCGACCTTTCAACTTTTCATTTACGTGAAAAGTTTCCCTTAAATTTGAAAAAGGTTCATGGTGGCAGTGCAGTCATTCTGTCTTATTCACATTCTTTTCACCCTTCCCATACTCCATAATTACTTTTATTAGAAAGTGAAAAATTTATACAATTCTAAAAGTCTAATTAAAATGAAGCAAATCAGTCAGTTATTATTTGTGTGCCTAGATTTGCACTATATTCATTATATTTTTGCCCTTGCATACATCACATAAGCATTTTTTGACGTTTGAAAAAGTAATAAATAAATTTGATCTATTCTTCTACATCATTAATAGCAACAAATATTCTCTATTTAAAAAGTGGATAAACTCTACTTCTAACTTTTACAGTCTGTTCTTTTTCAAGCTTTATCTAGCAAGTAACTGAAAGGGACTCTTAGCAGTGCTTCTAAGATATTAATAAGTTACACTTTGATTTGTTGCTTTTCAACAAATTTCCCATGCAGTCATTCATTTCATACATTTGAAAACTTGTATAAAGTGAACAAAGGTTGACTTTCAGAAGTAGCACTTTCATTGAGTGCGTTTTTATCGACAAATATTATTCAAAATTAGCCATAGATCAGCACAGACTTGGAAATGATCAGAGAACTGGTCAAGAGTGCAAGTTGAAGCCAAAATTAGCATAATGCTTTGTCAAGAAGAATGCCATTGTATTCTTTTCATTCAAGCCAAGCAGATAGATATTGTTATTTTATAATGGAATTTCCATTTTTGGCTAAACTTACTTTCGATAGTCTTGGATTGATTCACTTGAAAGTACTTAACATATATTACGAATGCATGAAAACGCATATATGAAAAAAAGATTAGTCAGGAAGTAAGAATTGACTTACAATTTAGTGAATTCATTGCTATCGTTAACGAAGATAGATGACTTGGCATTACTAATCTTTCTTCAAAAGGAAAAAAGCATTTGGTTGAATTTTTTAGTAGTTTCTGTTCAAAAATTTTTCATTAAAAACTGCTTCACGTGAAATCTGACGGTTTCACTTTTTCAGTCTGAAATTAAAAATGCTAAAAATTAATCAAAGACACTGATAATTTATAAAAGTATGCATTAAAAAAGCAGAAGTGAGAGAATTAAGTCATAATTTTGGTAAGCTTTAATAAAATTAATGACTGCAGAGAGAAATAAATTCGATGTGATTCATTTACTTATTGTTGACATAAAAGTATTACCTATTCTCTCAGCAGTCCAATAATAAACTTTTATTAATTATACTAACAGTAATTTTCATTAATTTTTTGCATTTTTATGTCGAATCGCTATAAGGATTTAGCTTATGCACATATGTATTACTGTATTCGCAGTCAAGGTAATCTTTTAAAATATAGTTTGAAACAATAATTATCAACGCTCAATAGATAAATACACTAATTGCTTCACGTGAAATTTGACGTGAGAGAGAAAAACTATATTTTAAAAAATGATAAGAACAAGTGTGTACACTACATAGTATTCTGACCTTTACAAAAAGTTCTATAGTCAGTAAAATGCCTTTGAATCCTTTTTTTGCATTTTCTTATCACCTTAATTTCCAGCACTTCCCACCAATATATATATACAAATATAATTTCGATCTAAAAGGTTTCCACAATTTTCTAACTTCAATTCCATCCGTAATTTCATTCAAGAAAGGTATCAAATATCCTAAGCAAATATCATCGAACGGCAAAGACTTCGAAAAACTACCAATTTTTCAAGATATTTCACAAAATTTATGCACAGAAAACTCCATAAAATTTTTTAATTTATGTAAACAATCACATACTTTAATGAAATTTCTAAAATACTAGATAAAGTTTTTGAAAAGGTCAAAGTTCGCACTATTAAAATAAGAGATATGCTAAGGAAAGAATTATTTGAGTTAATTTAACTTTTCTTTTCAGAAATTTGAGAATTTAAAAAGCAGTGTTCCTAAAATTAAGCATTTATTAGTTAATACTAATCTTTGATATTAATTTCAAACTTGAATAAAAGTCTTTTTGCATAATTACGAACAGTTTTGAGTTATTTTATTTTAGCTTAATTTATTTTTGATTAATTCAGAACTCACGATGTGTTCCAAAATTACATTTGATTTTTTTAAAATTTATTTATTAAACATCTTAATGCTATTAAAAAGCACACAATATGCAAATCAAAATTTGGGGAAAGCACAAAGTTTGTAAATATTTGTGCATTCCCCATATTTTGATTTGCATATTGTATGCTAAAAAGCAGAGCATTAAAATATTTAATAATTATGCATAAACTTCAGCCAATGTACTTTTGAGGCAGAATTTAAATATTAAAAACACTTTTGACCGCTTATTAATCGCAGCATTTTCCATATTTACTCTAGAATTAGCTTTTAGCAGCTGTTTATTTTATTAATATAATATGTAGCAGAGAAAATTATTTCAACAATTTCATGCTTCATTTCAGTACTTAATCAAAAATATTAAGTTGCACTCTGATTCTCTTTGCGTAATGTGCATATGATAAATTGAAATTTTGTCATTAATGTAAGAAATAAAAGCTTTGAAAGATATGCACAAATTGCTTATGCTTAAAATATTCTTCACATTCATATGATTAGCAAATAATTTTACGGGGAATTTTTAATGATTTTGTCAAATCTATCAAAATACAGTCAGAAAAAGTACATAAGTTTGGTTTTAATTTCACGTTAGGTTTTATAATTCACGTTAGGTTTTATGATTCACATTAGGTTTTATAAATGAATGCATAATATCAAATTTGTTAGTTTTTATTCAGTTACAAGTTAGCTAAGAATTGTTCAAGAGTATTGCGTGTTAATTGAAAAACAAGGATTCTTGCAAAGTACTCATACTAATATTTACGATTTTTTTATTTAATTATAGCTAAAATTAGACATTTTTTAATGCATAGAGTATGGTGTTGAGATAAAAATTTACAGTATCGTCAAAATTGAAACAAATTCTTTCTGTTTTTTCTATTTCCCATGCATTCTTAATTTATGCTTTAATTTAAAGACAAGAAAGTAAGGAATTAATTGTTAAGCTTTTTACTGCTTTCTTATAAATGGTTATTCTTTATTTGCAAAATTTAGATTTAATGTAGGCGATGAAATAAGTTATTTGATTAATTTTTTATGCGAAATAATAAATTGGTAAGTGCTGTGAATGCGAAAAGCTTACGATTCTTCTTCTAAACTACAGCAATAATTACTGCACATGAAAACAAGTTATATGTTTGATTCTTTTACGCAAAATATCAAATTAACTTCAGCTTAAATGTGTGGGCAATTTGCTATGCTTATTTAAAATTACTGCCTATGCTTTCGTTTAATGAAATAGACTGTTTTCTAGTGCTTTTGACAGATATTTAAAATATTTTTATGCTTAAAAACAATTGCTAACATTTCAGTTAATTGCGTTTTTTGACTTTTGTTCACAATAAAATATCAGTGAGATGTAGCAATTTAAGTCTTATCCGTAGAATGATAATCGTATAATAATTCTTAAAATATGAATATTTATCAAATTATTAGAAAAGATCAATTTCATTTATGATTTTAATTTTTTGCTACAAAATTTGTTCATTTATTGTACAAAAAATATTGTGTAAAAGCGTTGTGTGATCACAATATTATATGATCATTAAGCCATTAAGTCAGCATTTCAATTAGATCAGAAAGCCAACAATGTGATCTTTGTAATTATTCTGTTTGTGATGGCGGAGTTACAGAAGATCAAATTTATGGCTTAGATTGTTATCAGTGAATTTTCACGAATAAAAAATGGGCCAAATAAATGAAATTTCAATAATTTATACTAAATTAAATTAAGTAATTGTGAATAATAATTATGAACTTTTTGAATATTGTATTTTACTGAATTTTTCATATTTTATTATAATAAAAATATTAATGCTATTTTCGAATAATGGCTGCAAGAAAAATACAAAGATTACGTGATATGTAGAAAAAGAATGAAGCAAGAAAGATGTAAAAAATTTGATTCTGTATTGAAATCAGTCCTAAACTCATCTAACAAATAATAGATAGGAAGGAATATATTTTTAGGTTAATTCAAATTTCAACTAAATAAGTAATAAATAAGTATAGCACTTGCGTGACTTCCATTTACTTTGCTTATTGTAATTCCATAATTTGTGTAATTTGCATTATTCTTTATGATTATAAGTTTAGACTTGAGTCAGAGTCTAGCATAATTTTGCAATTTATGCCATTACTCAATCAATCAATCAAGAATGCAAGTTTTAAAATGTTTCTAACAATCTAAAATGCTTCTAAAATTGTTCCAATTACAATAACTTCTAAAAAAATCCTGTATTAGAAAGCACTGTTAGGTAAACTTTTTATTTAAAAAAAGTAATAACAAAGTATCTATTCACATTTTGTCACGTAAATATACTGTATGACGCTTAAATAAAATTTATATAAGATCATATATGTCTTTATAATTAAACCACAAGTACTCTCAGTAATAATTGTAATAATAGTGAATTAGTACAATACTTGAGTTAGATTACTAAATTTTGAAAGAGTATTTAACACCAAAAACAGGTAGATAAATATCTTTGAGGAGATAATCAGTTGCAGTGAAATCATATTTGATTAGCAACCATTTAAATACTCAATAAATTGCTTGCCAATTCAGCTCAAAATTATTAAAAACTTCAAGAAAGTACTAATTTATCACTATTCCCAGCCCTTTAGTTTATATAAAAAAGTAAGGTTTATTTTAGAATGTGAGAAAGAAAATTATATACGAACAGAATTCTTTAAATTTTTTATGTGTAGAAAATAATACATGAAAAAGTAGACTAGACTAAAAAGTTTATTGCTATCCATCACCTTAAATCACTTGGTAAGTGGTAATAAATTGAATGAAAGAACCGAATTCGATTCATAATGGGCATAGGATAATGAATTTAAATTGAAGACAACGAATGTTGGAGATAAGAATCATTTCAAAGTCATTTCACACGTACTTTTTACGTTAGGCATCACCAGTCGCACACTACTGCACACTTTTTAAGATAATTTTGTATTGATAATTGATATTATCTAGTTCATGAATAATATCATGAATAATGATAAGTTATACCGATAAAGTTAATAATATTATTATAAAGATATTAGCAATAGTATAGCAATGAAACAAAAAATAATGTGTAGCACTGGCTTTAATCTAATTTCTAGAAGTGCTCTATGCAGAAAAAATTATTGCTCTTCAGTAAATTCAAATTTCTCTAACATTTCTTCATTAAGCGATGAATTTGCAGACAAAACTATCTTAGTACTAAGCAATCATTATATTTTTGCTTAAAAAATGATTATTTTCCAAGTTAATGTGTGCAGACTCCTCATTACTATCATAATCTCAGCGTCACTGCACGTAAGTTAGCATAATCATAAATAATTGGGGCAATTTAAACTGATATATTAGATATTCTATCATATAACATTTTTCATAGCTCAAACTTTTATTGCGCATTCCTTTGCATATTACAATCACAATAATAATGATATTGTTAATTATAATAGTAATACTATTATTGTTATTATGGTTATTACTATTAATTATTATTATTGACATACATTATTGTCCTGTGTATTGCATTTATTCAAGCACTTTTTAAACTTGTTTAATATTTAATTTTATTTTGTTTTATATTTATTTTAATTACACTGTGCACGAGAGTCTCTTTCTATATCTGAAAGGATGCAATTTTGATAAAAGCAAAAAAGTTCTGGTAGCATTAACAGATGTTCTCAGTAAACTGTGTTTATTTCTTGAGTTTATGAAGAATTATGATTTTGCGATGAAAGCTCTGATCGTATTCTAATAGAATAATTTTAAAGAACATAATTCTTAATACCATCGGTAATCTTGAAGTAATGATTGTTTATACTTTTAGCCTTATCGTGTTAGTTTGAAAGTGTGCTTTATAATTGGGTGAATAGCATTTTTTATCCTGACAAATTTTTAAATATTTCTTCGTATGCAAAATTTTTCGCTTTTTTGAGAAAAATCATTGTAGAAATTGTATGAAATACGGTTTTAAGAGTTGAAATATTTCAGTCTGATATCTAATAACTTAATGGTTTATGATGGTAATGATAATGATAATGATTTGGATTACGATAGCTTATCGGATGAAGAATATGAAGATGTTATTGCAAACTTTTTATCACCAAGTAGCTTCGAAATCCTTTCTATTTTTATATTTTTATCATTGATGGTTATTGGTGTTTGTGGTAATTCATTGGTTGTGTATGTCGTCATTCGTCGCAAGAAATTAGTAAGTTTCCGCTTTATTACCACAGTCAATTTAATTTATATTTATACTTTGTACTGCAATAAACATCAATTGTATAAATATAAATTAGATTATATCAATTAAATTAATCAAATTAGTAATAAATAAAGTTAATGATATTTTTTAATTAAACTGAATTATCAGTTCGAGTTTATGTGCTTTCAGTTTATTGCTTGTTAATCAAGTTTTTTTTTCATTTGTATTGTAATTGTAGAAAAATTTTGCTATTCTTAAGTCACAGTGATACTTTTAATAACAGATAGATCAGAAATGAAGTGAGTATTTCAGTTCTGATAGTAATTAAAAACAGATACACTTTTTTATTTGTTATGTTTAAAAATCCATTCATGAAATTTTTATAGTCTTTAACTGATTATCAAAAATCATTTATAATTTGTGCATTTTAATAGTACTGAACACAAATACAATCAAGTGCAATTGAATACAAAGTAATTTGCAAGCATTATTATAACGAAAAGTAATTTTGATAAAAAGTCAATTTTATATGCAAACATTGGCATTGCACACATGTTCCAAATATACCTAAATCATAATTATTTAAAACCAATTTTAATTTTTCACCTTCAAACCTTCAGAATCTATTTTCGATTCTTCACAGTTTAACTGTTTGTAAATAATTTAAAGATAAAATTCGGATCTATTTGAGAAAAGTTTTGTTAACTTTGTCATTTGTAACATTCTTCTCAACTCAAAACATCAGCCCTTAATTCATCGCAGGGCTCAGAGCAAAAGCAGTTTTATTTATTTAATTATAAAAAATTCTTATTTCAAAGAATACTTGTAGAATGTTTGTTAGAACACATTCCAAGAAAGTTAAATTGACAAAATTGTTGAAACTCAATTTAAATATTTGATTTCTGCATATTTCTGTTATTAGATACGTAAACCAAACGAAAAACAAGTAATAAACTTGCATGAATAAGTAAGCAATATAATTAACTTTGCATTGAAATAGGTTGGTCATTGGTCATTGTTTCATGACTCGATAAAATGACTTTTTGCAGCTCAGTAAGTCAAAATTTTGATAACAAATAAAGAAGAAAACATTATTTATTATACAGTGTTTTAATTGAAGTTGAAAATATATGCCGAAATGATTCAGAATTATTGGAAATATATTTATATAATTTCAAATTGAAATATTGAAAAATGAGTCATGAAGCAAACTTGAAAAATATTGCAAATACTTTTAATTATTGTATTTTTTATTCAATTAGTCAATTATAAATTCAGTGCTAAATTTTTGTTTATAAAAACCAAAAAAAAACTTTGTATTTTTGACTTCAATTAGTATTTATATGCTTTGAAGGACGACAGCAAAGATATGAAATCGGAATTTTTTCAGTGAAGACAAAATAGAAAAAAAAAGATTGAAAATAAATCTTTTATAAAAAATGTTTGTGCTTCAATAAGCACTAAAATTAAATATCTACACAGTTAACAACTTTTACAGAAAATATTTCACATTTAAGACTGAAAAAAAGCTTACAGACTTTTCAGACAGGAATTCGTAAATTTTTGAATATTGCAAATTTAAAAATATTTAAATATTTTATTTTAAAAGTAAAAATGATGAAAATTTGATAACAAACAGTGAAAAGAAGCTAAAAAATGACTGCTTTCAAAATGGTTAAAAATAAACTTTAGCATGAAAAAAGATGGATTTATTTGAAAAATATTTTAAACTAATGACTTAAAAATACCAAATAAATACTAGTCATTTAGTAATTTCAGTGGACATCAATGAATTTTTTCTTAGCCAATTTGGCTCTATCTGATCTTCTTGTATTATTAGTTTGCTTGCCACCTACAGTTATCAATGATATCACAAAAACTTTCTGGTTCAATTCAGCTGTTTGCAAAAGTATTGTATTTTTCCAGGTTAATTAAAATCAAATTTTTATTATTTAAGCTTAAAAAATTCGTTGGCTTATTTTTATCTCAAATTTTGTTTTCTAATTTTATTATTTTTGCTTCACTTTTGATAATTTTTTAAAGACTTTTCTTTCTCTTAAAATTACAATTTTTTAAATATGAAATTAAAAAATTTTTTGTATTACTACTACTGGTTGAAGCTTAATTAAATAATTTGCATATTATACAGAATACGAGTGTATATGTAAATATTTTAACACTTGTATGTATTTCACTTGAACGTTGGCATGCAATTGCAACACCACTCAAGCAGAAATTGTGGCGAACCGAAAGTACAATTACTCTGATATGGATTATCGCAATTGTGTTATCAATTCCCGAACCATTAACTATCAAGACTTATCCAGCTGTCTTTAATCGACCCAATTTTACCACTACAGTAAGCAGTTATCATTTTTTAACGAGATTACAAGAGCCAAAAAAAAATTGCTTTTTAAAAATGAAAATTTGAAAAAGTTATTGGCAAAAGACCTCAAAAAATACAATTACAATAGTTTCAATTAACTTGAAAAGTACGATTTCAGTGTCCTCAACATATCTCTACACTTCATGCTAATATACTTTTTTAAAACTTTTGGAAGTATAATGTCTTTGCATATTTAGCAAAAAATCTCCCTACACCTTAGAATAATTTTGCAATTTTATTCTTAATTTTTTTATAAAATATTTTTTAAGCATTTATTTATTATGACAAAGCAAAATGATTACAAATTTGAGAAATGGAGTCCTTTTGTAGTGGGGGACAACTTGTAAAGAGAGTTGGTCTGATGATGTACAGCGATATTATCAGCTCATACAAACTGTCGCACTGTATTTTTTGCCTTTACTTTTAATCACTGCTTTGTGCATACACATGGCTATTATTTTATCAAAAAATATTTTACCAGCAGGTGTACGCCAAACCACAACGAGGTATGCAAATTTTTTGTAATAACAATATTTCAGAAAGGATATTCACATGCAAATACCTTAGAATATATTATTCTGATGTATTAGTCGCTGAAGTCTATTCTATAACTACATATTTGTGTAGCTTGAAAAATAGCAATCATTTCAATTTGAACAAACTCATTTTTGAAATATAAGCAAAAAAAAATTTCAATATCAAAGCTTCTAATTGAATACATATTTATTTGGCTTCCCCTACATTTTTACCTTCATGTGTTTCACCGGCCAAATAACACTTTATGAGGGTTTTATGGAAGTTATTCAAACTTATCTTCTTTTCTATGCTTGCCTTCCATCTCGATGGCTTCTCTAGGCTTGTGATGCCTCCATAGCATTTCGTGCCACCTGGAGCTGCCTTGCAAGATCAGTAATGGACATGGGGAGATTCTGTGTGGTATATTCACCCGCCGCTTGGTTTACCACTCCAAGTATAAGCAGGTCAAATTTCTGCGGAATTTTTTTCTGCGTTCACGTTGTCTGGTCTATCTCAAGGACTTCTTGCATCAGTACAAGGTACTTCTGCTTTACATCAAGATGAACCTTAGTCTCATGTAGCGTTTTTTCCTCAAGGTAGGTATCAAGTATTTTGACACGCTTCGTTGTCGCTTCTGTGAGCACGGACGACCTGCAAATACTGGTGATTGCGGCGTTTGCTTGTTTCTTCAGTTTTTGAAGACTAATCGCACACACAAACTTTTCGCATTACAGGGAACAACACAAGGGCCATCCCTTCTCGGCATCCTCTCGAAACGGTCAAGAACCGCCTTCAATACTTCATCTAGCTAGCTGGTTTGCGGAACCTCGATTCCTTGATAACTTCAAGCGTAATTATCCTACTGGTTCCTGGTTCCTAATCCCGATAGCTGGCAAAGTGCCCTCTTACATTCTTCATGGAGCTTTTACAACCTCATCTGTTTTCCCATTGTTTTCTATTGTTTTCTACCATGATTCTAGTACGGTTTTTCTCCGTTCATCCTCCATTTTTTCTCAGATCTCTGATATCTTGACTGGAAGAAAACACAGCATCCTTTGTTTAGGTTTCGTACTCTTTTTGCAACAAACTTTTCTTCCTTTCTATTCGTCCCGTGCGTGTCATTCGTCTTTGCCTTCTTCTCTTGTCTCGTCTTCGTTCATGCAGAAGTACTGCAGCAAGGGATTGCATTGGCATCATCGCTATTTACTTTTCGATACTTGCAAGTCGCCTCTGATGTGGAATGTTCTGATTAATTGCTAGAATGTTCTGTAGCACTGCCATTACCACCGTTCTGGGGTCTTTGGCTGTCGATACTATTACTTTTGTTGTTGCAACTGATCGAACTGATGTCTCCGCCATTCACTTCCATCGTCGCTTCATGATATTGTTGTAACAGATAAAGGTAGAAAAAAGAAACCAGAAATAGCGAAGAAATAATGAAGTAATGTATTTTTTCTTGCAAGACCAGGTACAGTCTATCGTAGACAATTACCTTAAACTCAAATTTCGGTAATTCAACTTATATATATTTAATTATTTCATCTCTCTCTATATATAGAGAGCAAAATATTTTGCACTAGACAGAATCATATATATATATATATATATATATATTTGACGAAAATACAAAAGTCGGTAACTACAATAATTACAATGATCTGAAAACTAGTGCGAATTTTCATGTCTTTTTCATTTCATAGTTTGTCTGATATTTAGAATATTTAAGATATTGTAATAATATACTAAAATTTTTGAGAACCAAATAATTATTTAATAACGACCGAAAGAGCGTAAGACAATGAAAATTGTCGCAATAATAACTGTAATGAAGTGACAAGTAATCAACAGAATTCTCAAGCATTACAAAACAGAAATCAAACCAGAATATTGCGTATTTCTATCAGACAGAATCATTTTAAATCATTTTGAAGATCAAAGCAGAATATTTCGTATTTTGCAAAATCAGACAGAATCACTTTTAATCATTTTGAAAGTAGTTTGACTTAGAGAAAATATTCACGTGATTTTTCACAGACCATAATGAATTCATCACACTTGAATGATTCTCCACTACAAATCTGAGAGTGTATCGAAAAAGTTCAGTTACAGACACAAATACAATCGCAACAAAAGTTGGAATAAATAAGGAGTAACTGTTGATAGAAATATTGCTCAAAATGTATCGAAATAGACGTCGAGACTCGATTAAACTGAGTGATTAATTCGTAAATTAAATATTACATTGAGAATTGGAGCAGTTTTCAGGGTATTCGATTTAGTACCAAAAGCATTAACAATTTTCAGGAAAAAAGCAACTAAAATGCTTTGGATGGTTGTAATTTTATTTGCTCTTTGCTATTTTCCCGTGCATCTTCACAATCTTTCCACGTCAGTTCTTTAATCAGTAAAATTCTCACGTCAAAGTTGAAATTGTGCAGAACGCGATTTGTGCTTTCAGTTCAAAATAAGGCAAACGGTGAATCGACCCAACTGTTGATCACTACTTTCTTACTAATTCTTCCAAAGACAGATGTTTCAGAGCTTTCAAGATTGATCTATTTGCGCCACTTTATAAATACGATATTATTCTCTTCTTGCGCAAGTTCATTCCGAGATTCATGGCTTACTCGTCGTGTTGTG
>UYYF01004548.1:19501-52151 GCA_900618365.1 Thelazia callipaeda
TACTACTAATAATAATATTAATAACAATAACAATAATAAACGTTTTAAACAAAAACAAGCAAGTTATGAACTTCAAGTTAATACAAAGTAAATACAAACATCGCCACTGATTCACTTCATAAACTTACACGTGACAATTTTTCAGAGCGATTCCGATGTGAATTTCAACGTGTTTGCTGCCCAAACAAACAGAAGAGGGATGAAAGTGAACGCAAAACGTGCTTTCACACTGACCAGCAAGCAAACTGCTGACACTCATATACGTTTCATACTTAAGTCCAGAGGTTGTTCATCTACCGAAATCACTGCTGCTTCTTTATACAAACAATGCCTCACGTTCTGTGAAGAAGTTGTCTCTCTTGACTGAGATTCCTCACATATTACGCGTTTCCGAGTGGAATTGCTGCTTCGCAGTGTCGCCAAAGCTAGCGGCAAAATAGGCGGTCGACTGAGTAGACAGGCCACTGATCGATGAGATTCAATAATGGATGGCTTAGTAATGGGAATATTTCTGCACGTCTGGTTCACAAAAGATCGCAATTCTGTGCGATCACAACAAGAATTCACAGCTATTTCTTTAGGGCTAATTTGAATCTCCATAGAGGGAGGTGAAATCGTTTTTGCAGGTCGTTTTTCCATTTCCAACGGTTCACAACTTCTTATTACCAACGAATCTGCTTCCGTCGTTTTAGCGGCGTTTGGAATGTCATCAGAAATAGACGTTGTAGAAGAATCCGACGTGGATGAGCAGTAACTGCCTGGCCAGACAGTAGTAGCTTCAAGAGTTTGCTGGTGGACTGCATTTTGAATCTCCAATTCATTTTGAAGGGACTGGAAAATATAGAAAGCCATAGAACGGAACTCTTCTGAGAAAGTATCACGGAATAGATGACGCAAACGATTATGAATCAACGTTGCCATTTCAGGTTGATTCTGAAGTGGTTTCTCACTGGCACACATGCTAGCAGCAGTCAAAAGGGCAATTTGTTGTACTGATAATTTTAATGAATTGAATTTTTGCAAGAAAATAGTGAGAGGAGAGTAAGCATTCTGCTGGCTATCATCCACCGAAGTCCGAATCGCCATCAAATTCCTTCCTTCTGATTCCAAAGCTGACATCACTGCCAACATCGTTGTTTGAAATAATGAGCCCTAAAAAGCTACAATTTAATTTTTCAATCCTTCGATTTTACACTTTTGTTATGTCACCAAGCATAAATGTTGAAAATCTTACTTTTAACAGTTGTATTCGGTCTTGATGATGCAACAAACTGAATCCCGGAATGCTTTGAGAGAATTCGTGGACTGCTTTTATCGTACTGTGTGCATGAATCCTTGAAAATTATATAATTTGTATTCTATTTAATTAATGTTATGTGAAATATTGGGAGGAGAAATCACGAAAGTACCGAATTTGCATTATTTTATTAGTTAACAAATATGTAACCTTCCAATTGGACAGATACTCCGAATAGATGACTGTTCAAGCAGTTTTTTCACGTTTTCCGTCAAACGCAAGAAACCATTAAGACAAGATTCCATAACCAAATTTCCATCGAGAAGTGAGCTTCTGATAGCGTCTGTTAAAGTACGTACTGTGACACGAGCCAACTCTTCAGCCATTCGAGCCTTCTCATGTTTTGGTACTCTGCCGAATCGTACAGCTATAATTTGTATGGTTCTTTTTGGGACACATAAATCATTGAAGAAAGAACAATCAAGCAGTCGAAAGTAATTCGAACTGAGATTAACCTCAGGCGATGACCTTCAGGTACTTTTGTCAATCCACTTTACAAGCGTTCAACAACCTCAGTATAAATTCGTTTTTCTTCTCGGTAATTTTATTACAAAGCAGTTGTTGTCATAAATTAACATGCATCGCACCTCTCCCAGCAATCATTTGATGCTCACAACTCTATCAGAAAGCTCTGAAACTATTTTGAAGTGCATTTCACTTTCAAACTCGCATTCCTTCCCACTCAAACACTCAATTACTCAGTTACTACCTCTTCAGTACAAGGCTCAAATGTTATTGCCAACAGTCACATCACATTAAGCTGAATTGAATGGGTAAGCATTCGCATTTTTCTAGTAATTCAGTAGTGCAGTTCGTCTTTGATGCACGAAACTTCACTGCTATGAGGATATCCAGTATGGAAGAGGATTACTGAATTGGGAAAGTTTCAAAATCCGTTTAAAGCAGTGCATAGTTTTCAGATTATTCTGCTCGAATTATTATTTAAGTTTTTTAATTGAAATTTTCATATGAAATAGAGCGGGGCGAAAGTGAAAATTGGAGAGAAAGAAGTAATTCCGTTGAAATTCACAAGGTCAACCGTGAAGAAATGAATTAAGGACATTCATTTCACCTTCGGCAATTGTGCTTGCATCAGTAATGAATGGTTTTTCGGATGTTCGCATGAAATGACCTAAATAGCCTTGATTTGTGCAATCTATCCATTCCTGAGGAGACAAACAAACCACAATGTTATCGAGGGTTTGCTACCTGATTTAGATCAAGGTCAACTTCTTAACTAACTTCATTTTGCTGCTTTTCACTTCAGGTCAAGGACAGTTTAACTTCATCATAGATAGCATTTTCCTATCAAGGTTAGCACTAAATTGATAAATAACCCTAATTTGCTGAATTTCAATTAGTTTGAGTCAAATTAAACAAAAATGAATGATAGAGAACATGCTCATTAAAAAAGGATTAATACATCAACTTCAGTAATAGTTGCGCCATGATTGTCACTGATTTCTTTTTATCAACTAAAATTACAGTTAATCATAATAACACTATGAATCTCGAAAACCGGCTAAAACGATTCATTCTAAATCACTTTCAAATGAATATACACAGTAAAATCACACTTCTCCCAATAATTCATTGCTTGAGAAATTAAAATATTCTCGAATTAATATGCGTTGTTGCAATAAAGGTCTATTGCTACTTTTTCAGTTAAATTTCCTACAGAAACAGCACAAAAGAAGTTCAATATGCATACCATCTCTTGACATCCCCACTTTGATGCATTTTTGTAATCTACAATGTTGACATCGATTACGGTTATTTCGTGCAACAACACATTGCTGATTTCTTGTACATGGACGGTACTGAATTTTCTGCTGAATAGAACGGCGAAAAAAACCCTTCAAGTGATAATTTTTACTTGCGCGGATAAATCATTTCAAACAATTATTATATTTCTTGAGCTTGCAAAATAAGGCAATAAAAATAATACTATTAAATTAGAGCTCAAATAATAACTCATTTTTACACGGTACTCAAGTACATAAAGACAAAAATACTGATAATATTGCATTCTAAAATAATTATCACTAAACAAGCAAAGAAAAGAAAGAAAAAGTTGAAGGTTGCAGAAAAGATTACCGTCTTCACCGTTATAATAAAAACTTTCAATAGTATAATTATAATAATTTATTATTATTATTGTCATTATTATAATTATAAATTATTATAATATCACATTGTCACTATTAAAAAGGCTATTACAATCAAACTGATTAGGACAAGATTGAGTATTGAAAAACAATGTAAACTTGGTTATTTTAAATTATTACAAATTTTCTGCTGGTAACAATAAACTCAGTACTTACTTTGCAGCCTTCACATGCGAAAACTCCATAATGAAAACCCGATGCTCTGTCAGCGCAAACTTGACACAAGTAATTACTGCTTGTGGAAGCGTCTGAAAAGTAAAGAAATTTTCAGACGTAAAGGTATGAAGAAAATGCAAATTTTGTCATGTTTTCATTAACTGTTTTTTGAATTTAATCTCTAAACAATAATCATTTTCAATGTTTTAAGCTTAATTATCATGAGTTCAAAAAAAAATTGACAGTAGTAGTATTTAAGAAGGAGTATTGTTGAGAGATAGTATACATTTTTTTTTAAATATTTACATAAAAAATGAAAGTATTTATGGCATTGTCCGATGAAATGACCCAAATTTTTAAGTGAAGGTCAAAGATTAGTAGTGAAATTATCGAAAACATAAGGAATACTTCTGAAACCAAAGTGTACTGTGATACATTTTTGTTCTGAGTAATGACCTGAGAGTTTGATAAATTAACTCGTTATCACGATTCCGTACCGAAATTGGAATATAACTCTATAAAAGCGGTAATTTCAAGAACTTGATTGTTTGCTCAATTTTATTTACAACTGATCAAGTGTAATTAACCTTAAATTGGTTAATTTTCGTAAAAAATATGGTCAATTATTCAGAGGTCAAGTAATTGATATAGTCATGAAGTACGTTGAGTGATCAAAAATTGCAAAAATAAAACTGCTTTTTCCAAGCAATTTTCACTCATTGCTACTTTCGCCGATTCAAAGTGACTTCTTTCAAATTTCAAATTTGAATTTACCTGGGACATTTATCTTGCTTCTCTATTGCACTCAAAAGATAACAAAACCTTTGGCATAGCACACCTCTCACTCTGTTCGCTTAATTGCACATTTTTGCTTACAAAATTTGAATCGGTCACTTTCTTCATCCCAAATCTGTATTAATTTTGTAATTTGCATGGAAGCTACTTTTCTTTTCAGACAAATGACAGTTTCTTGCATGCATTCAGCAGTTAGTTGATCACTGCAACTCATCAGCACGTGCTTACTTTCTCCAACCAATCACTTCACTTGAAGTTTTTTCCTCTTGAAATATCGTAATGATAACTTTTGAAAAGAAAAAGAAAATAAGATAATATTCACATATGTTTTAGAAATGATCAAATCATTGAAAATGTTTCACTTCCATAGTCATGACATTTGTTTCAATTAAAAAGTGAAGGACCTTTTGGTGATTCTCGGAAGAGAATCTGCCCTGGTCGGGTCGGTCAATGGGTGACACAGAGACACATATCAGCAACTTCAAGGTCACCGTCACCTAGCCACAACCGCTCGAAGCATACTTCCACAGTGACTTCATCACTTTACTGCATCAAAAACTTTCAAATAACCTTCAACTACTGGCTACTATTCTGCTACTAATTACTATCAGTTCAAAAAATAATTCAAAATCATACTTGTGATGCCAATAATTGAATTAAAAAACAGTGGAAAAACATGACAAAAATTGCTTCCTCAGAAGTTTGAATAATATAAAACAGACGCACTCACATCTATGATTTCCTATTTCTCAAACTTAAAGATGAAAAAATATTGTGAAAAAGAGCACGTAATCAAAGTTACGTAATTTTTGAATAATAAAAAGATGCGAAGTAAGAAGTACACTTTTGTGGCATATTAAAAAATGCGCTAATTTCAAGAAACATGTTTCTCTGCTGACGTACAAATTCTGCTCAAAAGAAGAGGAAGAAGATAACTATACGAAGAATAGTTAAATGACATGTCTTAACAAAGTTATTCCAAAGTGATGTTGCGAAGTGACTTCATCTAACTGCACTACTTAGAAGTGATAATTACAATGGATTTATCATAGATTACTAATGAAAAGTATCACTATTATCACTTTATCATTATTATCAGTACCGATGACTAACTTGAAGAAAAACAATTAGTTGCCACAAAAACTTTGGGTAATATTTATGCTCAAAGGTAGTCATGAAAAATATGACTAATTTATCACTTACAGAAAATAATTCTCTACTTTCTTGCACTTATTACACTTCTCTTCCTTGCATTTTAAACTATTTCTACGTGTTTCATATCAATGCCTTTCAAAATTACGCTCGCAGCAATTTTGTAAAATTTGCATTAATCACGTTAAGTGAATTCATATGCTTACATCGTGTTCACGTTTAACGTAAAGTAAATAGATTTACATGAAGTTATATCTATAATCTTAGGATGAAAAAAACTGCAGAAAAAACATCAAAAAAACGATCTGTGCATATATTTACTGTTGCAAAAAGTATTGCAAATATAGAAAACTGAATTATGCAATTAATTTTTGAATTACACAAAGATGAGAAGTAAGAAGTAAGAAGAAGAATTTTGTGCATATTAAAAAACTGTGTTGATTTTAAGAAACATAGACTAACAGAAATGCATATTTAAAAATAAAATAAATAAAAAAAAGAGACATTTTTTGTTCCTTCATTACTTAGATGATATATCATTTACAAATGTAAGAATTCAAAGAAAAATTATGATCATTCAATAATTGCAAGAGAAAGTAAATTACTAAATGATATAATAAAAAGTTGATTGTTTAATTCTATTATTCGAATTTTATAAAATTGTGTTAAAGGTTAAAGGTTAAGAAGTAGAGACCTGGAGAAAACTTACAACAATTACCGTTTTTGAGAACTGATGCAGTTTGGTGCTGACTATTAGGATCAGTGCAGTTAATGTGACTAGAATCATGAGTTGCTGAAGACATGAGCGAGTTTAGAGTTGTAACTACAAATAATTCAGATGAAGTAGTTGGAATGATTGGTCGAAAAGCTGAAGGTCTATTGCCAGTTGATATTAGACTTGTTGTTCTATTAAGATTGGATTCCGTTGTCTTCTGTGATAGAAAATAATGAGTGGTCGGTGGTGGTGGTAGTAATTGCGGTGTTGGTAGATTTCCATAGGTAACTACTGATTGATGCGCTGCATGAATAGTGAGAAGTTCTCCACATACTGAAGAACAAGCCGATGCGGAAGTAGTTGTAATCAAAGAGTTGTTCTGAATCGGTGATGCATTTTCAGTTGAAGAAGAGACATGTTGAACACGACATGTGAGTTGAGTCGGTGCTGTGATAGCTCCAGAATGTATCATTTTCAATCTCTTGTTGCCATTTTTACTCCATCAAAATTAAGCAAATAACCTGAATGAATGAATAAATTGCATTTGAAGTAATCATATAATTTCTCACAGCAATTAATATCTACACAAAATGGAAATTTCAAACTGATCCAAATATCACATCAGTTCTGATAGTTAAACAATCATAAGCAGTAAAATAGAATTATAATTAAATTATGCAAATTTTCGCTTGAATAATCAATCTGTGATATTTTTACCAATTTATTGTAACATCTATCAGAAGAAGAAAACTAAATATTGTAATAAAAATTGGTGAAAACTTTTGTATTATTCAATACCAAACAAAAGTGTGTGTAAACAGTAAATTTTTGAATACTTGCTTATAAGTTGAAACATAAATGAATATATGAATATTCACGATGGGGTAAGAACTGGTTCAGAAAGCGCGACAAACCACGCAACTGCCTGAATTTCATATCTGCGAGGTTGAATGGTTGTGGGAGGTGTACACACAAGGTCAACTATCACTACTACTACTACTATTATAACAACAATCTTTCTTACTCGTATTTATATTTTTCACTTCAATATTACCAACAAAAAGGGAAAATACTCTCCTTTTACTTTTAACATTTAATTAATGTTCACTTTCGATTTATTCACGTCGTCGCAAGAAAAAGCATAAAATGCGATTTTTTCTAACCTCTGAACCTCACAACCAACAATACAGCATTTGCATATCACGTTTCTATTTTTCTGCTCCCAACACTTTCCTTTCTCACTCTTCATAACTGCATTAATTTATACTTTTTCTAACTTATTATTCCGATTGCCCCTCAAAAAATTACCATAAAGTAATTATTTTAAACTGTACACAAAGAGGTGATAAATTAGACCAAATAATCAAAAAACTAACCTTTGGTTGATTTAATTTCTTGGAAATATTTCAGAGTATATCTGGAAAATCCTATCTTCATAGATTAATAAAATATTTCCAAACTTCCTAACGATAATGTTTGCTTTTGCAAGTAGATCACCATTCATTCAAGTTAAGATCAAGCAAATTGGAAGGGTTACGTATCATAGAATCTATCATGGAACCATAATTTCAGCATCCTGCCATCGCAAATGGGAATAATTTTGCCACTATAATCATTTTCTTTAATATTCCCCAAATCATCATAATTATCTTGTGATACTCATCATAACCTCTAATCTATGTTTTGGATTTAAAAAGTTTACATTAAATACTGGCAGTGACCGGAAACGATATGCTATTGACCGATTGCTAAAGATGACCATTATCATCACTTGAATCTTCTATTAGATTCTGTGCCTCTTCAAGAATTAATTCATTATGCATCAAATCATTGCTTTCAAATTCATCCTTAACATTTTGAAATGCCGCTCCAATAAGTGAAAAAAGAACAGGTAAAGCTGTAATAAACTGTGCAAGGGTCAAAGGTTGGTTTTGAAGTAAAGTATCACTGAGAAGTGATATTGGCACGCATATGAATACAGCAATAATGTCTGCCATAGTGCTTCTGAGTGCTGTGCCATACAGCCATAATATATTAATGAATAATACTTCCAAGAAACCGTTCAAAAGTAACAGTATAGACTGTAGCTGATTAGGTAGTGGAAAAAGTGATTCCACAGAAGAATAATGCAAAATTAGTAAAAATGGAGTGTAAAATATCATCGTTAACAGGCCAATACTACCTGAAATGAGTAGAAGAAAATTTAAAATTAATGTTTTGCTTTTTTGTTGCTAACATTTAATTATCATCAATGAATCAATCATTTAAGGGGACAAAGTTGAGGGTGCAAAAGGATGAATAAATGTATGAATACGAGTAGATGATACCATGATTAAAAAGAACGAATTGAAAAGTTGAAAATTATTTAAAAGTACTAAACAAGGTAGCAAACGTCTCACATAAAACGTTATAATTTAAAAAAAGATTCAAAATTTGTGCAGAATATCATAAGCGACATCGGTTTATATTTTTAGTAATATCATTCTTCGCACAATTATAATAATATTATTAATAATAAGATTGTTGCAGACTTGAAACTTTGCAAAACTATAGTAGTAGTGCAATAGAATAATGCCATTAATCATAATTATTAAAATAATATAAATTCATGCAATAAATGATAACATTTATTCATGAAAATTCGCTTAAATTAAATTTTTTATAAAAATAATAATGTATTAAATTAATTACTTGATAAGTTTTTGTTTTCGAACTAACAACACAACGATATTATGACTATCAAAGAGCCAAAACTTACTGCCCCTCAAGAGGTTACTTCACTTATTTGCACATACAGTAACAACTGATCAATCTAAGAAGCTAAAACCTGCGACTTTTCTACTTCTATCGTCTGCAACAATTTTGAACATTAAAAATTTTTCCTAGCAAAAATAATTGATGGAATTCTTCGTCCTTAAAATACGTAAATAAATCAACGCTAGCACTGAATACAAAACGAAAACACTCATTGTGATAGCTATGCTTGAAGGAGCAAGTACAGTGTATGTCTGACAGCAGTAATGATAGCTGCAATGATTTTAACAAAACGCATTTGTCTTAATGAAAAAAGTAATAATAATTCATAATTATAGACTGAGATTCAATTAAGTAATATCATTAACATTTAATGACAACATTAACAGTCGTAAAAACAAAATTATAATATCATTAATTGCAATGTTTGTGTGACTATAATTATGGACATCAGTCAATTAAAACACAATCATATTTAATAACAATTCGACAATTAATTCTGAACTGAAAATGAATATATTAATTCCGATGATGCAATTATTAATTTTATCCAAATCTGACAATGATAACTCACCAAAAATGAAATTAACATCGAGATCATAACCAGCATGCTGATGATATGACATGCAAACGAAGTACAGTGCATACAAAATGGCGGATGATAATGCAAAACATGTACCTTGCAGTGGAATTAAATAATGCGATGCTAAGCCAATACCTGTAAATTTGTGCTTAAATTATGACTAAAAATGATGATAATAATAGTGAAAATAATAATAATAATAATAATAATAATAATAATAATGTAAAGAATAGTTATATTAAGGTATTGAAAGAGAAAGTGAAAATGATCTGAAAATGAAAAGAAGAAGAAGAACGAGTTGACTGACAAACGAAAGTGATGGTGATTTTCGATGGTGGATAGTGTGAAACCACCGAAATATCCTTTAAACAGCCTTAATTGCAAACAAAAATAGAGAAATGAACGCTGACATTACAAATTTTGACCTGAATTTAACTGACCTAAACTGACCTTAATGAAAAGTTTGCATTTCCTATTTGTACATCAAAAATTTCATCTCAGTTTCATTTTACAGCTGATACTTTTTCCATTACCACTTTCTTAGAGTAAATTATAAATTGCATGTTAATATTTCTTGTATTATTTTAATTCGGTACTGTCATGCTTTATTTTATTTAAAATTATTTATTATATCTAAAATTTCTTTCTAGCAAAATCATACTTACTCTTAGCATAAACTATCTCCCAGGTTACAGCTCCAGTGAATAAATAAATAGACTTTTGAATCTTCACGTCATTACAATTCAACTTTAGAAGCAAAGAAGTAAAATATGAGATAAGTTGCAGGCATAAAAGTCTCACGAATAAGTTTTTAATTCAAAAGATTTGGCTAACTTACCGATAAGATTACAGAAAAAAAGCAGAAGTTTAGTTAATGTGATACGACCAGCAGATGATGGCATGAATAAAGGCGATAATATCACCATGAATAATGGTGATGAAGCAAAAATAAGATATACTGATGAAACGCTGCCAAAAAATAACGATAATTGATAGGATAATGTGCATGAAATCCACTGTAAAGTTATGATTATGTTAAAGCTCTTAGCATCAATTTATAGCTAGAATACTGATAAGAACAGTTGATAAAAATATTAAGTGTTACTCGTTGTTTAATGAGTGATAACAAACAAAAGTTTAGAAGTATTACTGTGCTTTTTTAAATCCTAATAATTTTGATAATTTCTGAATAATAAGTGATCAGTTTTAGAATAAAATTTAAAGCATTGATGGTGAGCAAAATTTTTAACTTTTCCTCAAATACCTTATTTTTTGATTGTTCGAAAGAAGAATAAGTTTTTAACTTGTGAAAAATTTGAAAAACAAACTTACTAATAAAGACAAGACAACAGAAAATTGTACGTGAGCAAAATTTGTTAGGTATCGTTTGAGATCAGTACTTACGTACGGAATTCTGGCTTGCTTTGCTTCTTCAGCAAGTACTAAAGGCATATGTCGGACTTCTCGAATCTTAACTAAGTTATTTTTCAAATGAGTGTGAAAAATTAAATTATTACAATAAATGTAGGATGAGGATATCAATGATTTTTTTGCACTCTGTTTTGTTTCTTATGCAAAATTTACAAGTAAAAAATTTATACTTAAACATTAAAAGAGTATTTGCATATTTTAAAAAGATAATAATTTTATGAAGATAGAGCCTCAGAAAATCGAACACGACGAGGAGTGCTAATTGAATTCTCAATGTCTTCAGTAGGAATCAACTCGAACTGAGCAGGACTCTGAAGAAATGAGTGATAATAGTGTGATAAATTTTTACTTATCCTAAAGAAATGGAAGAAATACAACTTGATGAACTTGCCAGAGATTCATCCACACTTGATTCTTCTTCTGCCGCTGACGATTCTTTGTAGTTAAAATTGCACTGAAATAAAAATTAAATACAATATGAGAAAATATTGAATTAGTCCAAAATTCGTTCATATTATTAAAATAGCAACAAAAAAAAAACTTGCTCAAATATTAGCATTCCTCAGTAAAAGATGAACTAACTTTAAATAACACAGCTGTCCTGTACTTGTAAAAACAAGGCGCAAAATAGGTTATTAGCATACATAATTTGATATAAGTTGCCAGAAACGGTCGCTTGAAATTAAGACCCATAAAAATGTGCTGAAAATTATTCATTACATAAAATGATATTTCTGCTTGCTGCAGAACAAAAATATATTTGGTTGATCAGTAAACAGCTAATCAATTAATAAAAATATTGAAACTTTGCAAGTGGTGCAAAAGTATATCACAGATAAACAAATAGCGTAAATGCCTTTTTAATAAGATTAGATTATACTTTTCAATAAAACTTTCAAACAAAACTATACAATTAATTTTTGATTATTTTCGAAAGAAATAAGAAAACGATAATCTAAGCTGATAAGTTTTGTTGAATTTTTGTATCGAAATCATCGGTACACAGCATGATTTCATATTTATAGTATCTCTTTTAGATGATTGAAAAATCACTAGTGCATTGACATAAATATATTTTTAGCTTACTTACGTCAAGTGACTTGCTAAGAAATAGTCACTCTATATGTTGACGTGTGTTTATAAAATGCATGCATACCTTTGTGATTTCCGACATAATAATCCATAATATATTAAGAGCAATCAATAACAAGCAACTAAATAACCGCTGACGAGTAAGAAAATTATATACGGAAGGCATCGCAGAGCCAATAAAAATAAGTTCAGCACAAAAATTCTTCGATTTCACTCAGAAGTTTTGCTTAGCGATCTGAAATCACTGAGTTGTAATGTTCAACCAGTACAGTCGTTACAATCATATACATTTACAGTAAAGACCAGATGACTGAACCTGCGAAATTCTTATTTGGCATATATGAAAAATTCGTTTGTTTCTATCGTATGGATTATATTATTTATAATTTGTTGATTTATAAGTGTTAATAGTCATCATTTGACAGGTGAACATAGAGGTAATGAATTAATCAGTCAAGTGAATAAGTAAACAAATAGATTGAGAGATAAATAAGTGCATAAATAAACAAACAAATAGATAAAATAAGTAAATAAATAAATAAAATAAATAAGCTAATAAATAAATAAGTCAACAGACACAAATATAAATGAGTGTGTCATTCAGAAAGTGATCGCAAAAACAACAAAGTTTTCGCCTTTATTTTTTAATTAATATTTTAGATAAAGCGAAAACCGCACGAAAATGCACACTAACTGATTAATGTGCATAAATAAATCAGTTTTTGTGCCAATTTCCAATTATGTTATTTCATATTACGCTTTTAAAAATAGATCCATATTATTAATGGTTTGCAGAATTAATATTTTAGTGATTTTTTTCTTCCTTTAAATTCCGTGATTTAAATGGTGCGGAGAAATGTCTACAATAAACATTTACCATACAAAAATCAGAAGGGTAAATGATCAGTGATCTTACTTTCTCACCTATTTTTATTACAGTCTTTACTGTGAATCAATTTTGTTTTTGCAATCATTTGTTTCAAAAACAAATTTTTTCACAATTTCTATTTTTATTTATCTTATTTGTTTAAGATTAGCACTAGCATTATCTGCTGAAAAAGATTGCAAAAACAAAAATTTTCACAATAATTACTTAATTATTCAGTAATTGAATAATTATTGTGAATTAATTTGCTTCACAATAAATACTCAGTTACTGAATAATTTTTGTTCCCAATTTCTGCATTCAAATTTGGAATGCAGAAATAAGGATAAAAATGGAATTGAATAATTGAGTAATTAAATAATTGCTAACTTTTAAGTGAGCTGTCCCATATGAAAAAAGTTAATCATAATAGCGTAATATTTCTCTCTACATATAGTACGCTGATAAGGGGTTGCTCCTTTCAAGAGCATCAGCACATATCCCCTTATTATTGGCTGACTTCCTGAATTAACCTCTAACCCTACTATCTATGTACTTCTTCGGCTATAGCTTTCGTGATATCCTCGACGGTAGCAAGGAGCTTTAGATCATCCACAAATAATAAATGGTTCGTTACATGCATTCCTTGATCGGTGGGAATCTCCATCTTTGGGTACCCTAATATTGAACCCAGCGCTCAACGAGCCATGCATAAAACGGACAACAGCGTTTATGAGCAAGTATGAGATTCATGCTCCGCATACACTTCTCGGATATTTTCATAGCATTGTTATGCCAACTGCAGTTACCTACAAGATCGGTCATTGACTTGGAAGGATTCTGTTCATATATGTGATAAATTCACCTGCCGCTTGGTTCATCGCTACAAGTATGAGTGGGTCAACATTTTCCGATATTAGTTTCTGCGTGAACTTTGTTTGGTCTATACCACGTCCTTGGGCTTCTTGTATCAGCGCAAGGACGTGGTTTGTTACGTCTATATGAACTTTAGACTCATGTAAGTATTGTCAAGTACCTTGACTTCCCGAAACGGTTAAGCACCACCTTCAGCATTTTCCCTGTCCAGTTACTCTGCGGTACCTCAATTCCTCGAATGAGTACTTCGAGCGCAATCATCGTGCTGGTTCCTGGTTCGGTACACTGGCGGAGTGCTCTCTCACATCCTTCAGGGAGCTTTCTAGGCTTCATCTGTTTTCCCATTGTTTTCTATCATACGTATATATACATATATAATCACATCACTAAATTTTAATTTTGAATTTTAATCACATTTATAGATGAGAGTGTTAGTGAGCAATACTTATCATTAATTTCAAATATGAAACATAAATTAAGCAGCGTTTTCATATATTATCAGCACAAGCTTTGCTTGTTCACAATCCATCTTCTGCTCTTTTTCATTCATTATTATGAGCGCTAAAGTTCTCAAATGAATTTTTTGTGCTTCTTCGCATACTTATTCTGTTATTCCCTTATTACCGAATACATTTCTCGTCAGAATATGAATCTGCATATTTATTTACATTACAATATGCATACAATTGCATATGTACTTGTTTTCACTTGTGTACGTGAGTGATTGTGTCTGCATGTATACATAAAGTAGTATGCAAAATTTCCGAGAGTAAATGTGATATCTACTTGTGTAATATACATGTGTGTCTGTGTTTATATATTGTACATGTGAAAAAAGTTTTGCAAAGATACGAAGAGACTTAGCAATGATAAGCTGAGTCTTAGCTAAAATTCAGAGCAGTTAGATATAAGTAAGTAACTTACTAGCTAACTAAAACTAGCCACCAGTACAAACGTTTGCGATGATGAGAAAGTATAGTAGTATCAATCAATGACTGACTGACTAAGAAAGTCAAGAGAATAAGCGAGTAAAAGCAGAGCTGAGTGTCAGAATAAATAGATCACTAAATCGCTCTGGTTTATTAGCTGCTTGCTGTATTATAACTACTGCTCTACATCATCAGATTATATCAATTCAGATCACCTCAGCATGATTATGGGACAGTGTGAAGTAGAAATGGCTGAATCGAATGCATCTGCGCTTTATGCTTGTCTTCCAGGTACTTCTACACTTTATCATAAAACACGCTTCATTATTTATTAGTCAATATATTATTAACATCTTTTTATTTTCTACTCTTGGCTATTCTACACATTCAGTCGACATTTTCTCTTTACTGAAATTAATTTCCACAACTTTCTGACTATCAGTTATCACAAATTGATGTATTTGAAGATTGTTAATGGATAAAATTATGGGGACATTTGTCATCTCTGAAATAAGTTTTATAATTAATTAAAGGAGAATATTTATTTTGTTGTGTTGTGGGGTAGCGATGAGTTCAAATTGAGAAGGCCAGAGCGAGGGAATATACAAAAGTTGTCAAAGCTACGATTAGATCAACAGATAGATAGATATTCACTCTCTCTTAAAATATAGTCAGAAAACTAAACTTTCCTCCGATTCTTGCAATGAAAACGAAATATATGAGAACGCAGTAAACACTGATCACTTACTTTAATCACTTCTGCTGTCTGCTGCTGACAAATTACTGAATTTATATATATATATAATTTTACACTATTTCTAATCGCAACTTGTACTGAGGAATTACATGGCTAGTTACATGTCTAAACCGATATATATTGACTTAATTCGAGCGAGAATAACCTCGAATCAAATCAATATGTGTACATATGTTATAAGTTTTGTGATATGAATAAATTTTTTGACGGTACTTTGTTGTTGCGAATAAAAGACAAAGAAACTGCTTATTTTCTGAAGGGACAGAGCATGCAAATTGTGACAGTTTAATGCTGCTTTAATCGGATAAACCTTTGAATGGTGTAGATATTTATTTGTGATTTCTGTGATATATGCTGAAGAATAATAGATAGAGATCAAATTTGCTATCATTTTTCAATTCCATTACATAAAGTTCTCATTTGGTTCTTATTTTTGATTTTATTTGCTTTGATGAATTTGATCAAACTTTTAGCAACAAATCTATGATTATGTGATTTGATTAAAAGATTATTTAAATATTAAATTTTTTTGTAGTCATAAAAGTGCTATTAGCATTGAACTGCTTGAAGATTTCCAACATTTAGAAAGCTTATTGTATGTGAAAGTATCAAATAAAAATTTATTGAAGTTTTGAAATGTATGCGAATTATTAGCTAAGAAAGTATCCTACAAATAAAACAGAGATAGATTTTGATATCAGTAATAATAAGACTGTGTGTATTTATTGACAGTAACGATTATACTTTTTATAATTATACTTGAAAAGATAGAAAGTAATTTAGTCTTTGAAAGTTGTGAAAATATCTTCAGTGTAAAATAAGTCTATGAATAATGCTAAAACGTTCCCATTAACATTTAAGAGCTGTAAAGAGTATCGTAATGTGTATTTCGAGGAAGAAAAAAGTTTCGCTTATCAAATTCTGTCTTGAATAATAACGCATTATTAATATCAAAATGTAATGTGAATTGTACGTTTGTTTAAAAAAAGTCATTTTTAAATATTCATTTAGATTTATGTGAAATTAACATTACAACCAGAGAAACAATGCGAGCAGAAATTAAATCAGCTGTACGTGAGATTGAAAATTACCAGAAATCAAATTTTTTACCCTTACTGTGTGGTATGTATATCACTTACGCTTATTTACTTATTATAATAACGTGTACGTCAATTTCGCAGTAGTATTTCCAAAGTTTAATAAAAAGCTTTCTGAAAATAATCATAATAAGATAGTTGTTTGTTGTTATTTCAAACTACTCCTTACTGCTTATTCACTGCAGTGTTGAAAAAACTTTGAAATGATTTTCCTCTGCTTAGATTATGATCATAGAAGCAAGAAGTTAGCAACAGCTGAAGATAATTGCGCTATTAAATCATTTTAGCTGAACAAATTATAACAAAATGGCAGTTTTGGGATAAATAATTGAAAGTAATATTATTTGAAATGAAATGTGAAGTAAGTGATCATTGCATGAATTACAGCACTGCACTTCCAAATGTATTTGCTTGGAAAAATTACCTATTTTGTTCATATGTGCTTTTAAATAAATTCTGATTCATTTCCTAACTTAATGCTAGTTTTTTTAATTCCATCTTTTATACGAATTCAAAAAACAGAAAAATGCATTCAACAAACTATCTGTGACGTGACCTCCGCAGATCTCCTCTCTATACTTACTATTATAAATTCCCAAATATGCTCATGTTTTTCAATTTAGTTCACTTGAAATAGATGCATTTTATGTTACTTTCATTAAAAATTTGTTCTAAAGTGAGAGAAAAGCACGGAATAAATAATTTTGCTTATAATTATACGAGTAGTCACTCCTAATTGCTGATTATTATCTCATTTGTGTATTTTGATTTAATCAAAAACAAAACTTTGCCGTAAAAACTATTCGCTTAAAAGAAGGTATGAATTATTAATTCACTTAATAAATAACAGTAAAGTACTAATTATCTCTCGAAGTATGCATTAGGTGTGCAGTTGTGGTGGAAATTTTACTTTTCATCGGTATTATTTTGAATAACGGAAAATTTTTTATAGTGATTGCACATATGAGAAATGAGATTATGTAGTTCAGTTTTATACTAAAAATACAAATAGACTTCATTGAATACTGTACATTCCGATATTATTTAAAACAAGTCGCAAAATATTATCAGAGTAAGTCTGTGAATTATAATTACTACAGAAGGAAAGTTATAAAATTAATTATGTGATAGACAATTTAATGTAATTAGCATAAGTTACTATTTATTTTCAGATATACAAAATGCCATTTGTGAAGAATTTCAAAGTGCGGAATGTAGCGTGGAAATATCGCCTGAATTGAATGCACCGCCTTTTAATTTACCATTTCACGCATTAGGCAAAAAGATCCATTTGTTACCGTCAGGCTCTGTGATACCAAAGGATTTCTATGAAGTTTCATCTACTTCGGTAGGTCAATTTACCTGCTCACAAGCTTTCAAAAACTTTTTCTGCTTCTCACTAAATTTTTGAAAGAAAAATAAATTTTCAAAAGAAGGTTTTTTCAAAAATTAAGTCTTTTTATTTCGCGTAATCAATTTAAGTAATAAAAGCGCTCGACCATATATGGAGTTAATGAATAAACTAACTAATATAAAAGTTGTAATTCTTTTGCAAGTTTTAGTTTATTTAAACGAGCTTGTAATTTACAACTTACGTAAATGCTAACAATGTTTTATTAGATCTTGTAAAATTTTCAAGTTAGAAAGTTATGTAATTATTAATGAGACAAAAATTTATTTTAATTATTGAAAACGAAAACGAATAATAATTAATCATTTGAAATTTAAGAAAATTACCTTTTTATTTTCACTTTTTGTTTTTTTACGTAATTTTCTGACTTAAAAATTTTACAAGATCTAATAAAATGTTGTTAGCATTTACGTAAGTTGTAAATCACATGATTTTGCAGTTATAAAATTTTTTTCAGTATTTTCAAGAAGACTTTCTTTAAATTACATTACAGGAAGGAGTAATTGCTTCAGATGGACTCTCAAGCGAATGTTTACATTTAGTGTTGGAAGGTGGCGATGATTGGAGAACACCTTTGCAGCAAGTCTTCGACAAGAAACTTAACCTTAATTGGTGCTTTCTAGTAATGGAGTTACAGTCAGGTGTAACAAATTTTCACATACTTCGAACACAAACGAAATCAGTGAAAAGTTACAATGAATGTACCATTTTATGGTTAGCTGAAGTTAAAGAAACACCGATAGAATCATCAAAACCAAAAATTGTCAAGAAAATTGTAAAAAAAGTGGTAAAGAGAACAAGTATAGATGGAGAGGCTAAAGGAACCAAAACTGCTTCTGTACAAAAAATTCGTAAAAAAGTTTCTACATCATTAGCAGCTACTGCAACAACAGCAGCAACAACAGCAGCAACAACAACAACTACTACTACAACAACAACAACAACTACTACTACTACTACTGCTTCAGATATTGGCACCAATATTAATAACGATATTACTGCTTGCGATAATAATGAAATTACTCAAAATGTAACTAACATCGTTACGAAAGCTGATAATATTTCTACCAGCAACAGTGAGAATAAAACTTTGATGCCTTCAAAAGTACGAACTTCATCAAAGTCAGATACTACAACGTTTGATAAGAATGCAGTTAATAATGGCTACAGTTCTGTCGATTCAGGAGTTTCAGTGTTTGATTCAGACACTGAGAAATCAGCGAAATCTATCAAAATTAATGAATTTGACGAGATTGAACGTGTGTCTCCGATGGTAGAACGTACGGATTCAGCTATTGGTGATTACGTTACACCGCGAACGACCCCTGACCGCACTTCCAAAATGCTTTTGAGATCTATTGATGACATTGTTAGTAAACACAATATAAGTACTGATAACAGCGATACCAAAAATATTATAAGTACTAGTGATAATGCGATAATAGCTGAAGCTCAAGATCTTTTTGCGTCATTTACAATGCGTCTCAGTAACAGTAGTAATAGTAGTGATAGTAATAGTAATAATAATAGTGCCATAGTAACAGGCTATAAATATGAAATGAATCAAAGGATGGAAAAAATTCTTGAGGAAGAAGAAAAACAAAAAGTTGAAGATTGGAAGCGGCAAAAGAATTTCTCACTTACTAATGGCCGTAGCACACCAGAAAGTCACATACATAGACGTCCCCCTTTGGCTTCAGACGTTGCAAAATGTTCACGTGGCAATTCAGCTTTCATTTCTACACTTTTATCTGATGAATTTGGTAGTCAACAGAGGTGAAAATTTTTTTTATTTTAAATCAAATTCTGTATCATGAATTGGTAGAAATTAATAACGAAAATAAAACATGGCATTTGATGTACGGCGAATAATTCAATACTGATTTTAAATTTAACTCAATAGTATGACATTTGTACAGTTATGTTAACGTAAATATTTGTTGATTTTAAATACAAGATGAAAAGACTTTAAAGTAAAACTTAGGCTAGCAGATATGCGCAAAAGATATTTATTAGTACAAACAGTGAATAATTTGGAATGAACTTCTGTAAGTAAATCAAGATGGGATAGGATCATCACGAAGTATGACTAGCAAAGTATCCAATGCAGTATTTTTCTAAACATTTAGTGTATAGCAAAAATTAGTTGTATCCATCATAAATCCCGAGGAAACGAACAAATCTTTTATTTTTGATCTTGAAAAAAAATGGAAGATTGATCATGAATGATCAATTTGATCTTCATGTGTAATATTAAGCGAATGTCAAGATTTTATATATTTTCCAGTTTTCAGGCCTTCTTCTAAAGATGATAAGTTGGAAACACAAAGATCAACAGATGAAGAGATATCTTCAGTGCAAATACTACAGTTAATTCTCAAGCAATTTACATACAAGGAGGTAAAGTATCTATTTGCTATTGGCATTCACGAATTATACTTGAAAAATATCATTCAATTCGAACTATTTTTCTAAAGGTTCATAAGATTCCAAATATAAATAATCTCAATGATATAATATCAGTGACATATTGTGACGAAAATTTCAAGTGAATTTCTGCAGAAAATTTCGAAAAATTAAGCTTAATTTTGTGATTGCGTGCAAATAATAGACTGAAAGTTAAATATAACTGTACATTAAATGTAACTGAAAGTAAATATAACTGAAAGTGAAAGTTTAGTTAGGTGAGCTAAGACAAGTTCATCCTCATTGGGATGAATTGTGTGGTCAGCAGTTAAACAGCGGTTACTATGCAGTGACCAAAAAAGCAGACAAGCTATTAACAGATTGCCAAAGACGTGTACATTCCCAGCCTGATCTTCAGCAGGTTTTAACACTTCTCACTAGCGTACAGGTCCATATTATTAATCGTGTAGATATGATACGGCCAGCTATAGATGAAGGTTACTTTAACAAATGTTATTTTTCACGTTTTTCAAAGAATAATTCAAGACTTATGAAGTTTAATGCTTATTTAATGAATTGTTTAGTATTATTTATAATTATAACAACTTCAACTACAGTATCTTAATTTTTTGACGATAAATCTTTTTTCTTAAATTTAGAAAAAGCAAAGTTGCATTATAAATTATGCATAAATTGATGTGTTAAAGGTGTTTGTTGTTTTCCTTATGGTTATTTACTCGACCAAATATTCGATATCATTGAAAAAGTACAGGAAATGATACAGGGCAAGCAAAATGTTAGTCTACATAATCTTTAATTGCTTTACAAAGATAAAATATAACTGTACGTTTAGTGAAATTCAAAAAATGAATGCAAGAGTAAGTGGAATGAAAAAAGTCAAATTCACTGAACCACTGAACCACTGAACCTATCATTTCTAGCAAAGTTCAACTGGAATTCGGAACAATGACTGAAAAAATATAATTTTTATGTTTTTATTTTAGATTTATGTCTTATACCGTTTATAGTATTTTGAAAAATAAGTAAAGTTAGAATTCAGCCCTATTGATTGATATGAAAAATTTTGTGTGATATGGGTGTATGTATATGCTTAAGTATAATTTTTTTAATGCAATAAAATTTTATTGAAAAGAATCTAAAATTGTAAGAGTGTTTAATGAAAAGTCAGAATATGTGTGTATACTAAGAATAATTGTATTTTCACGAGTGCAATTCTTTATAATAAATTATTACAGTGAATGATTGAGCCATTTTTAATTGTTGCTAATTTAAAAAATTTGCACAGCAGGAATAATAAAGCTAAGAATTATGTATATTTCTATATTTATGCTTATTTACTTAAATTGTAAAGAAAACTATAAAATATGATGGGAGTTAATTATAGGGTATGTGAGTTAATTTAAAAAAACTTACTTTGAATTGTATGAGATTAAACATTTGATACTTAAAAACTATTGATTACGTAAGATTTGGGGGTTATTTTGAGTAAGACAAAATGCGTTGGTTTTTTAGGTGACGATAAATTGGAAAACAGTGGCTGAATTGGCAAGAAAAGCACAAATTCATTACAAACTGAATCTGGAAGCAGTGATGGAAGAGAAGTTGGGAGAAGTAGTCAGACTGAAGGCACTGCAGTCCATCCAAAGAATTGATAGTTTCATGATTGATTCTACTGTTACCAAACTCGAAAAGTTTCTTTTTTTAAATTTATTACTCAGTAAGATGGAATGCTGTTTTTGAACATAATTTGATACTATTTTAAGTAAGTACAATTTGAATTAAAACTTAAGCTAAAAATCATTTGCAGAAGAAAGAAATGAAATATTAACTAGAATTGCTGCAAGTATCAAAAGTATGACTACTTCTAAGAACTCTTTGTAACCTTCCTTCGGCATAATTAAGCTTTAATTACTCTTACAACATAGTAATTAAAAAAATTAGTAATTTTGTATTGCTGAATAAGATCAATTCGCTGAGATCGCTGAGTAGAAAAAAGATTTTGCCACAGTTTCTGTTTGCCTTTTAAGATTGCTACATTTCAAGAATATCTGCACTCTGAAAGTAAGAAAGGATACTGAAAGCATATTCTGATTGCTAATTGTTTTCGAAACTAAGACTTTTGAGGAGAGGAAGCGGCGCTATTTTAGTGATATTTTGATTTGTGGCTGAAAATTAGTAAATTCGAAAAGTATACTTTCCGAGTTATTATTTAGCCTTCCTCTCAATACATATTTAGGACAGAAAGTATTGAAGAATGAGATTGCATATGCATTTGTATAAGTAAGTATAACATGCAAGTGTATTAATTTCTGTGCAACTGTACGAAAGAGAAAAGCAAATTTAAGTGGGAGAGAAAATATATTTGTAAAAAGTGGTTGAAAGTATTAGAATGGGAAGTAACTAAAGACGTGAAGAAGTTATGAGTAAAGCTATTTGTTCACTGCCACTTAAAAAGTTGCAAAGTTTAATGAGAAAATATGTGCAGAAGTTTGTTATTCGAAAAATATAGCATAGATATAATAATTTACTGCCAACTTCACTTTTCACGTTTGCGAAAAATAAAAGAAATGATAGGTGAAGGAAGTGGATATTATATTTTGGTATGAAAAGTTTTTTCAATCAAAGAAAAATGAATACTTGACGTAAAGTTTTTTAGAGTGTATAACAATGAATAGAATTGTAATTAAGGCAGAGAGTGATCTGCTCTGTGCAAAACATCTTGAAATTGCGGTTAAAGAACTAAAGTTAAATTTGAATTCTGATTTTTAAGCTGAAGAAAAAAGTAATTGCAGGGCAGCACACATGGCACGAGATGATTTGGAGTGGGAAATTGAACAATTGAGGCATCAAAATGCACAGCTGAAAAAGGATAATCGAGAACTGAAGAAGGATTGCATGAGGTTAGAAGCACGAATTGAAATTATTGAGAACAAATTCAAGACGATGGCACGATTGCTTCAGTAACTGTACTATAATTTGACTAATTACTACTCATAATCAAAGTAAAAAAACAAGTCTCACAGCCATTATAAGTGCATTATTTATCATCTATTATTATTATTATTATTATTTGTTTTTCATTCATTATTTATTATTATTATTATCACTATTATTATTACTATTAACTGATTAAGTTTTACTATTTTGAATCCAATTTATAACAAATAATTAAGGCAGTAAAATTTGTATAATCTATCTGATAACGATATGCAAATAAATTACTTGAAACTCGGGCTAATGTACTCTTGCATTTAGACATAATCAGTAATGAAATAGTAGTTTAACCAATTATAATTTAACAAAATAAATCCACAATTCCTGTAAACTTACTTATCTTTAATAAATTAATTCATAATATTTTTTGTACTACTTTTTGTTTGACATGGGAGTGAATATGCAAATAAGCAGAATCCGGAATGAAAAGTAATGGTAATTACAATCTGTGTTACTAAAACAGTGAGATTACATTAGTCCGTTTACATTCCACACTCTCGATAAATAACATAAAGGAAAACTAAACTAGCCATGCAGAAATTGTTTCACGAATAAAATAATATGTTCACTTCCGAAGAATTATTGTTTGCAAAAAAGTGTATTTGAAATTATTTCAGCACGTTAAGTGAAACATTGGGATTGAAAAGTAATGTATTTTGCTTGCTGATTATTAGTTGAACAGTTTAATTCAAATTTTAATGAAGTTAAACTAGTAGCAAAATGTGAAAGTAAGTCAAAAAATTAAACGAATCTGAAGAAAGAGGAATCTGAATTTAGAAAGGCATTTGGCTGCACATTACTCACCAGCACACCGCATAATACAGTGATAATGCAAGTAATGATAATTCTGCGATAATTTTATCAAGGATTGAAATTACATTAAGCATACATTGTAAATGCAAGTTTATGAGTGCCAAATGTATTTTGGGCATTTCTCGCATTCATTTTAATAAACTTTATTTACATATTTGAATGTTTAAATTATCTTTGACTAAATTTGCTGACTACTAAATTATAACAGATAGAGTGTGTAAAAAATTTTATTTTTCATTTTACTGTTGAATTTTTGTTGCAAAACAATGTGGAACAGATTGAAAATTTACTAAAATGTTATGAAGTGAAGAAATGATTTGCTCAGTTTTTTCAGTAGTGTAGAAAAAATATTTTTAGAAGAATAGCAATGGAATAAATATTTTGAACAATAAATTAGTTAAACTGATTACAGATAGCAGAACCGAATTCAAATTCAGTAAGAATTGGAATCAGTATTGCGTGTTTAATTGTCATGAAAATATTTGATTAGTTGAAATTTAATTACTTCGAAGACTATTGTAATCTCGTTATGGATTATACATTTATTAATTTAAGTTTGAAGTTGCAACAGCATTTATTCTGAAATTACTGACAACTTGTTCAGTATGGAAAATTATCGACTGTATTCAAAATTGTAAACAATGAATAAATAAGCAGTTTGAGTGAAAAATGCGAGATGACAAATTATTGATAATTACGCATTTCCCACTACAAAGATCCTTCCAATTCTTGTTAACCTACAGTGAACAAGGTCAAAACAGGTTAAAAAGTACAAATATTTTGTTAACATCTCAATCCTTTTGACCTACTTTACATTATTTCAATCTAACAACAGCAATGTTGACCAAATTAAAGAAACACACACAGCTCGAATAACTGTCTAACCCACCTAGTCTTTCTCGCTGTATGATATTTGCTGACTTCGTTTGCTACAAAAGTTGAACTAGCAAATTAAGAAAATAAATTCTGTGTGAAGTTTATATTTAAAACGCATAAGGTTTTCAACAGAATTATAGAGCAGTGTTGGCTGTACTTAAAAATTACCTCGTAAGAAAAATATTTCAATTTCTGGCAGAAAACAAAGATTTGTTTACACAAAACAATATTCAGCTTTGATAGTTTTAGTTTTTGCCGCTAATTTTTGAACTTAAAATTCAATTTAAATTTGAAAAACTAATCACTCATGTTTTATTATTTTTGCATTGATTATTTTAAAAGGGAAAATTTATTCATTCATGTCTGTTCTTTGCTTCATTTTCGCAATCAATTCTCCAATTATTTCCACAATGCATCCACTAACATTACTTCAGCTACACAAACTGATAACCAGCGAGATAATGAATGCCAGAATTAAACAAAAGAAACGACGTGTTCTTACAAGTATAGCGAAAATTGTAATTGCTACAATTTATAAGTCTTATTAAGAAAACGGATTAAAGTGCTGAGTATTGTTTTTTTTAAACAATTTCTGCATATCTATCTAATATGTCAACATTTACCATATTCTGATATATTCTGATTATGTATTAGTACTACATCCATGTAGTACTGAAGTAACATCATGCTGCCATATTTGTCAAGTTTTTAGAATGCAGCCTTTGTTTAGGCCTAATTTTTCTAACAGTATCTTTGGCAACATGATATTACTTCAATACTATATGATTAAACTTTTTGCACGCAAATAAGTGGATTAAATGCATACGACAAGAAAGTAATACTATCTGCGAAGTTTGAATGAATTTGCATAGACTGTCAACAAACGCAACATGTCATTACAGTAATGTATCATAAAAATCACTACATTAATACATCGTACAAATAAAGGCTTTATTAGGAGTCAAAATATGAGAGTTACGATGTAAGAATGAAAAAGAAGAATGACTCTCCATAATAAACGGATTAAAAATAGTAACAATAATGGTAATAAAATAAAAATAAAAATAATATCAATAACAATAATAATGAAAATAATTAAGGAAGTTGATGAAAAGATGAAGGCGCATATCAGGGGAATACTTTTGTTTAGAGGACAAATTGTCAGATGGGTTCAGCAATAAAATGGAATTATTATTTGGCTGACTAGTTCGAGAGAGGCTATGAGAATAACATAGGGAACGAACACAAGTCATAAAAGACTTGGTAAGTCAATCTAGTTTAGACTAAAAGACTCAAAATAAGCTGTGTCATGGCATCAGCAAGTCAGACATTATTCAATCTACTTCAAAGGATATGAAAAAAAGAGAAGTTTCCTGAAAATATTACAGTTTCTACGTTTTCATTAAAACGTTAGCAGTAAATGATAAACGGATAAACAAATAAATATTTGTTGTGATGCAAATGAAGACTGAAACATATATTTTCTTCAATAGACACCCTATTACTACTGCTGAAACAACCAACTGATTCTGCAAGTAATCAGAAATAGCTGATCAAAATGTGTGAGGTACATCAAGATTTCGACGAATATTTGATTACAATTGAATTTATTCTCGTAAAATTCAATTAGATTATTTATCAATGATAATAATGCATCTTACTATAGTATTAAAAGTTAGTATCAATCAAAATAACAAGCACATTTTGTTTTAGGCTTTACAATTTTCAAGCAAAATATCATCGGTATAGTAAAAGAACTGAAATATTCTGTTCTCGACCTTTTAAATAGTCAGTTACTACATAGATCTACGACCTGAAGCCAAGTACAAGTAATATCTTTTAAGAATAATATTCAATAGCATTTTCCAGTAAGCAAAATTATCCCATGCATGAATTAGAATTTAATAGTAATAGGCTGATTAATTAGAACATAGGTTTCAAATGTCAGTTAAGAAAGAGAGCTCATTAACAATATCAAATACTCTACAAGCGTATTAATCAGCTTAATACTATTTTTAAACAAATTTGAAAAGATTTCCACACATACAAAAGCTCTTCATGTAAAAGCCTGATAAAAAATATTTCTTAGACAGCCCATAATCAATCCCGTATTCCACAACTTGATATGATAATAATAAATACAAGCAGTTGGAATACAATACTATTCAAATAATAATGAAAGTAAGATAATGAGAATTAAAGAAAGACCCAAATATGATACTTTTAACAGAAAAAAATCAGACTTGAAATGATTTTTCGATATACTTTTTTCATATAGGAAATATTATAGCATTTATATAGCAAACTCGAAATCAAAAATTTGAATTGCTACTGCACTACTGGCTTTCCCAATTTTGAGTTAAGAATGAGCAAAAAAAGTACCTCCAAAGCAAAGGTAATCGAACAAAATAATTTATTTTGCAACGACTTAATAACTATCGGTCTCGAAATAAAATATTTTCTACTTCCACAATTGCAACTGCACTATCGACTTTCCTAATTCTGAGCTGAGAGAGAGCAAAAAAATATTTTGAGAGCATTGTTTTCTGCAAATCTTTCATAAAATCATGAAAATGGTGACAAACATGGGTGTTTAAAGTAATCTGTAACAGATTTAGAAATATATATAACTTTCAAATGTGCTGACCATCATTTGAGCTTTCGTAAGGCTATAAATATTTTTAAATAAAAAAATAAAACAAGTTGAAGTTAATGCTTTTAACGAAACCTGAATAGAGTCAGAAATTTTACGCTTTTCTTCATTTTCAAGACCATCTCTCCACTTGCTTGCCGCATCAACAGCACTTCCTGGCACATCAACTAAAAAGAATGCCTAAAAAGACATGAAATAAATCTCTCAGAATACTTGAGAGGATAATACAAAGTTTGATTTTATAACACATGTTAAAAAGTAAAGAAAAATTGTCTTCAATGAAATGTTACTATTATGTAATGTCATTTTTCGATCTCAAATGTGGAAACAAAACATATGACTGAAACTACTTACATTAATAGCAATAAAGTAAATTGGACTCATAACTTTAAGTTTTTCTTAATATCTGACCAGAATGTATTCTGATTCAAAAATATTATCTACATTTGAAAAGATAATTAATTATTAAGTTGAACATCAGCTTAATGGATAAAATAAAACGCACCAGCAGCGAAAGAGGAAATAAAAAATGGAGCATTTTTTCGTTATGCTTCTGAAACACATGAATTGTAAAAGAAGAGAGATTAAGGAAGAATGTTTTTCAGTTAAATACAAGAAGCAATGAAAAATAATAAAAAACCAACTGTAAAAATGTAAAAATTATAAGCAGAGTTTAAAACACTTGTGATACTCACCACACTGAATTTTGAATCATTAAAAACCATGTAACACTGCAAGTAAAGCCGCGAGTTTTCCTTTCCTGTAACAAGAATCATTGATGTATGTTAAATAATTTTGTAAAAAAAAGAAAACTGATTCATTATCGAAAATAAAATTCCAATGAAGTCATATACAATTAATTTATTTCTATGGTAGGATAATTCAAGTCAATTATCAGAATTTAAAGCATAAAAACAATTGGAGTAAGAATATTAGAATTAATGTTTATTTATAACTTGTTTCAGTTCAGTTGTTTCATCTAAAAGAAAGAGCTTTCTTAACCCCAAAATAGCTAGACACTAAAGAGTATGAACAAAAAAACACTTATCGTACTTTGGAAACAAGCTGGACATAAAGAATATATTCCACATGATTTTACTGAAACGGTAAACCACAAATCACAAGTGAGACAAATTAATGCAAAAACTGGATCAACACAATCAAATGCCAGTGATACCAACCAACTATAAATTTATTAAGATCATGGAAACATGATATTTGTAAATGTTGCTTTAAATTTTGCCATATAATCAAGGTTCAGGTAGTAAAATAATAGTAACGAGATCCATAATGTAATGGTAAGAAAAGGATTTCTATACATGTCTGCTCACTTACTGAAAGAAATTAGCAAGATAGTGCATCATTAATATATTTTTCATCTTAAAAAATGCAGAAAAACCTTGATAAACTTAGTGAGGTCCCTGGGATAATACATTTAATAAATTCCCATGACATATTATTGCTCGCTTTTTGTTTGTTATGGTTTACACAATTTTCTCTTATATTCATTATGTTGCATGGTATACTGATTTTCGGATGAATATTTAACTGAAAAACAGTGATATCTGATTTGGTGAATTTAGAACTAAATGAATCATCTATTCTGGTACAATTAAAATATGCATATACTTTTTTACCATTTTAAACATGTCCTCATAAGTACTTTCCAGACAGTTCAGCAAATATCGTTTTAATAAATGATCCCGTGAGGAAAGCGACAGTTTACAAATATTTCTCGGAAAATCTAGAAAAAAATTTTCAAAAGCATGAAGCAATTTCTTACAATTCATTCCTTTGCTAAGATTTAAAAACTTAAGTAATTAAAATAAACTAAGAATTCAATAGCATGATTTAAAAAAACTTAAACAATCAGAATAAACACCTTTATTTATTCTTTCCAAGCGATTAAATGCATTAGTCATTAAGAATTCAGCTCCTTTACTTGCAAGAGCATATAAATGATGAAGTAATGCAGATGGAAAAGAACCATTTTGCAGTGAAATTAATTTTTCTATTACATATATTGCAATCCAATCTAGCTGAAGAGCTTTTATCTGACACTGCCTTGAATTAGTCACGAAATGAGCTTCTTCACATATCTGTTCCATGATAGCGTAATCATTAGAAATAGAAGTATTCGTGGTCAAAGCCTATAATATTTATCACAAAATGAATGTGAAAATTTATAATCTGAAAAAGTTTGCAATCTCCACTAACTACTAAAAAATATAACCTAATAACATCAATAATTGTTTCAATAAATGAATGAGAGAGAAGAATTAATTATAATCTTGCAACATAAATAAAGGAAATCTTCCCATCCATTTTTTATAAAATATGGAGAAATGACAGAATTTATACGTAAGTGTAGTTAGAGCTCAAAACATAATTCCACGCTCAGCAAAAACAAATAATGGCACATCATTTACAGATGACTTTTTTGTGCAACTATAAGAGCTTTTGCAGTTGACTTCTGAATGTCATCACTTGGATAAGGAGATAAAATTACATTTGCTTCATCTTCTACAGTCATTCTTGGCTCAAGAGAAGAGTCAAATAATTTCTGTTTTAGTGTTTTTCTATCAACGAAAAATTGGAGTTCTCTGAAAAATAAAATAAAACTGGACTTGACGGCAGTAAATCAATTATTACTTGTGATATTTCAGTTCATGAATAATTTGATGCCATTCTATAAAAAGAACCTAATTAAGTGCACTTAATGAATTTTTTGAGCACATAATAATTAAATCAAGCATAAAAAAGAGAGTTTCAGTATGGAAAATAAATAAAACTTTTAATTGCCAAGACCTGAACCGAAAATTCGTACTTGAGTAACATTGTTTTTGCAGGTGAAAGATTATCCAAAATTATGGACCCCCTGTTATAACGTTTTCCACCTTCATGAACGACTAGCATACTGTCATTTGGAGATACATAATAATGAACATTAACAAGAAGCAATACATCACCAGGCTAAATTCAGCAGATTCAGAGCCAATTTTCGATAATTTCTTTCCAACTTAGTCTTTTAATACAAGCAAGATATATTTTTATTCTTGGAACAATTTTTTCAAAATTTATAAGTCTTCAATGTTCCATAAACCTATTCATCTTTTACAACTGTTTTTTTTTTGGAAAATATATAAAATTAAATTACCATGACATTATTTTTTAAGTACTCTCCGTGTTCACTGTAGAAAATTATATCGCAACGATATTCCTTGGCTAGCTTATCCAACTCTTGATCAATTTGTATGACTTCAGATATATTTTCGTTCTTACAGAAAAATGCGCAACTGTAATGTAAAAGCTCAAGGATTTTGAAAATCAGCAATTATAGTTTAGAAAAAAACTTTTTAAAACTAAAGATTTCAAAAAATTTGTAATTGCAAATATTAAGTTAAAATTGACGATAAAACTGGTAAATGATCTCTTTTAACCATCATTTGTCAGGAATAAAAGTTTAAAATACTTGTATTTGACAAAAACAATTACAAATTTTTTGACATTTCACAAAATTGTAAATACCTGGGTGGTGTTGTAGCATCCCAACACCGTAATATTACATTACCCATATCACCGACAAATACTGATATTGCCTGTAATTTTTTAACATACAAATCTTGAAAAGTAGCTTTATAAAATTCCTTTGTATTCACCTGTACGACGATATTGTGATATTTATAACGCATAAGTTGGTTTAAGCGGCAAACTGCTATATTATCGACATTGGACACTGATAACATTCGTTCAGAAGATAAACTTCCTTGTACATTATTGATGTAATCTTTTAAAACAGCAATCTGGAAAACAATCTGAATTAAAAAAGGGAAAGCGTTACTGAAAGACATATTTTATAAGCATAGATGGAAATACATTTTTTCCAGTGACTAATCAATTTTTGCAAAAATAACATGAAATTTACCATAAACATATGAACAATAAATACTGATGACAACAATGCTTTATTATAGACCAAAACATCAGATATTAATTTAGGAATAAATTATCAACCAAACTGACTACAAATCCTATTAATATTAAAATTATTGTGAAAAATATCGCACTGAACTCGCCTTTTCATTGCAACTTTCAGATAATGCATAATTAGTACATGAATGATAAACGATAACAACGTCACTAACAGGTTGGTACTTCAGTAATACAACTGTGAATCCATCTATATTTAACTTTCCGCATAACGAAGGTGGCCTTCCAGGTTTTCTTTGAACCTAGCAATACAAAATTAATTAGGAAGAACAGAATACTTTTTCGTACGTATTTATACATTGATTCACCGCCAATGCGAAAAAATTAATCAGAAAATGAGCTTATATAATTATATTATTAATTTTTAACTTCATTTTGTGATGATAGGAAAACATACGTGAATCTTATCAAGTATGATGATTTGGCCAACTTTAATTTTTTTGGAAAATTCATCCGTTGGTTGGCTATATACAGTACACTGTGTGAAACAATTTACACTTGAGTCAGACAAAAACAAATTAGTGGCTAACTGAACTGAAAAAAAGAAAATTTACAGTTTCTACCATCTTTTTATGATTAAGAATAGCAACTAGCATATATAATGAGATTGACATAGTGAAAAATAAATCAAATTGTTTGAGAATTCAAAACCAAATAAAATAGAATACCTACAAGGGAGAAATTTTTAATTTCTACTAAATAAAGTATAAAAGTGTGAAGAATGGAAAATTATTTTAAACGATAAGTGCAATTAAATAACAGATATCCTTTTTCTAATGACATCTTATGTAGAAAATTCTTTAGTGAAATAAAAAAAAA
>UYYF01004549.1:0-10062 GCA_900618365.1 Thelazia callipaeda
ATGTGCATTCAAAATACAAAACGCCAGATTCGAGCTGTTCAGAAGACGCTTTTATAGAAGGTCTGACCGAAGATCAGCCCGTTAGCCACAATGCACCATGTCTTTAATAATTTTGAAAATGAGTTTGAAAACATCCAAACTCTCAGTGATGATACAATCCCAAGATTTCAAGAAAACTACATAACAGGCATAATATTAAATATTCAGAATCAAGGTGTACTTCTGACCAATAAATTGACATTGGGAGGTTGTTTGATAATTTGAATAGCGTCAGTATGACTCATACCATATGTTGACCGGCCGTTAATTTCTATCAACTGATCACCAATTCTTGAACGACCATCCAAAGCTGCTGAACCATCGTCTGCCATTTTTAAAATGAATAATGGCATAGAATCGAATTCTCGTCCGCCACGAATCGAAAATCCAAAACCTTTTGGCCCTCGAGCGAGTTCAATACGAACAAGTACTTGTCCCTGCAACGAAAATTCATTTCTAAGGACAAAAATGGCTCAAATAAGCAACAATGGTCAAATGCAAATTTTAGAATACATGAACGATAATGCAAAATATAAAGTTTCATGCTTATTGATGAGCACCAAAGTTAAATTTTTAAAGCGAACCAATCACTCTTTCAATACAAAAAATCAAAATATTGGGTAGACATTCCGTAATCCATATATCTGATTACGAGCATGAGATTGTCGAGTTGAAACTTTTAAATTTAGGTACTTACAGATAATAAATTATGAGTTGTTACCCAGGTTCAAGGTGCAAAGGAACAGGCACTGTTGAACCTGGCGGTTTGCAAAGAGCATGGAAACCAGCTCTATACTATGTGGGATGACATTAAACAAGCGTTCGATTCAGTTAATCACGGATACCTGAATAAGTGAAAGGCTTAATACGCCATCGATCAGCAGGTTTCTGAACAGAGTACATCCAGATGAGCAGTTGTACTAAAAAGCAATGGAAAACTGTAATGAAGAAGAAAATACAACGAGGAATTCTTCAAGATGATAGCCTTTCTCCGCTGCTATTCGTCTTGTGTATGAAACCTTTCAGCCGTCGGCTAAGTATGATATATCCAAAAGTGGCGGTTCCGTCTGATCAAGGAATTCACATAACGAGTTATCTTTGGTTTGTAAAAGATATCAAGATTTTTGCGACCGATGACAATATAAAATCTATGGCTGAAGAAGTTCAGAGATTTCTTGATGTGGTAGGACTAGAGGTGAATCAAGAAAATTCAGCCATTGACACCGATGTATGTACTGATAAGACAGTACTATTAAAAGGATCTCAAGGGTATAACTCTTGGAACCGTGGATGGCAGGACTTGTGCATCTACCCGTGAAAGCTACGATAAAGTCCGTGCAGAGAATTGAGCGATTAGCCAATACTGCACTAACTGACAACAACTTTATCAAAGCTGTGAATGAGCACGCCAAAAGCCTAATTAATTATTACGTCGGGGGTGCTCAAGCTGGAGCTGGAAGACTCCAAAGCTATAGATTATGATATCAGACAGTTATCTAATAATACAGAATGCATAACCAACCAGCATGTTCGGAGAAACTGTATGTGCCAGAGGGCGAGCTAGGACATAGATTCATGATGATAAGCATTAATGCCGAAAAGAATATTAAGCTCCGAACATATGAGTTAACAAATCACGAATTTTTGATGGATTCAAGATGCATGTTAATCGTATGTAAACGTTTTTTCAAGGAGTATGAAACAATTTCAAGGACATAACCCACAGATTTTCAATTCTCATAAGTAATGCTGTTGATTACTTTTTCTGAGCTGGAAAATTTGACCAATTTTAGTTGCAAGAATATAAATAGAAAATTATTATCAGAAAATTTGATTTCACTGGATGATAACGTGGATTCTCTTCCTGGAGATCCACGCTATAGAGGAAAGTTTCAGAGAATGTAATGGTCGATATAAAAAAATCAGGACTCTTACAGTATTAAAATTGAGTTGATTTGACATTTGAATGATGATTCTGACGTGCCCTATTTCACTTGATGACAAGCATGTGAGTAAAAGAGTATACTCCCGTTAACCGGACAACAGTATAGGAAAGTATCCAAGTTCGTATTTGATGTATTCTAGCAGTTTAGTTTTTGAATATAAACCGTTTATGTGAAATATTTTTATTTTCGCAATGGATGTAGAAACAGCAATACTGCAATCATATTCTAGTAGTGAAATCAATTATAAATATAATGGAGCTTTGTGAAATTCAAAATATCGGAGAATTTCATTCGTAAAATGATTTTGACACAGTAACTCTATCTTTTCCGATTAAAATTGCTATTTCAGCTATGCAGTTAGTGGTATGGCTTAATAACTGACGCTATATGACGTTATATGTAACAAGTCGTTTTTTGCGTTTACTAAAGCAAGTAGTATGAAAAATTCTTTACAGTGTCAAATTATGGAATCAGCTGAGATTCGTAATTGAGATTCCCGACTTTTCCAGTGTAATAGTCCCACATTTTCTGAAACGATCACTGACTCCAGATATGAAGTGTCATTAATGATTTCGCAGTATTTTTCTTCGGAAGCTAATAATGCTACCATTGATAGCAATATTTTTTATTTGGGAAGAAAATTATTTTCTTTAAAAAAAATATAATCACTAGCAGCATTATTAACTGGGTCGCATTATCGTGTTAATTTTAATATTTTATTGCATTCTCTTGGAATAAGTGAAACTGATTTGCATTTGTTTCAGTGAAAAGTTTCGGCCATCTGTTGTTTCCAACAATTTTAATGATCTTGAAGCACATAAAGTTACTATCATTAGTGATTCCATGTTCTCTAGCAAAAAAGTTTGAAGCTTTTCACCTACCTAGTTTTGGAAATTCAGTTTTATTTTTTTGAAATATTGTAACGTTAACAGTGTATGGATATCTGCCTATTACGATACTGCTTTTAGTAAGTGACAGGAGTTGGTTCTTAAAGATTATAAAAGAAAAGCAGTAAAATTTAATAAAGCAATGTTTATAAAATTTTAAATGTTTTTTCTCTTTCATATGTTTTTTGAGTGTCATTCGCTTGACCTAAAATGGGGCTTCCATAAGTTTCATTTCATATCAAGCAGTTATGAATCCACCATTTTAATTAGTTATCCTTCATGACTCATAAATTTTGTCAGAAGCGACATGAATTTTATTGATAAGTAAATCAAATTCGTTATGTGCCCTGAGAATTAATAAAATGTATTGGGCAAAGACTGGTTCTTGAAGTCACAAATTTATAGTCACCTAAAGGATATTATATACTAATTAAAATGATGCTTTCATTAGTTTATAATATCCTTTAGTTGACTATAGATTTCTGACTTCAAGAATAAACTGGCTATTAATTTTTTAAATCAGGGAGCCTCAAACTCATCAGCTAAATCTGTCAGGAGATTGGAATTATTGGAACAGATGCGCAAGATGATATAATTTTCTTCTTTGCTAGCCAGCCTTAATTATTTAGTCGGAAAGATAGTAACAAATTTTAAAAAATTCGGAACTTATGATTACTGCAAATATTTATCAAAAGTAAATTTAATGCATAACAGTTTTTATTTTTTTTAATTGCTTTGTTGAAAAGTACTGACGGTCTGGTAGGTGACACACAAATGATTCAAATCGGATGGGAATAAAAAATTTTTCAAAATAGCAGTGGAATTTCTGGAAGGTCATTACGTTTTGAGAATTTGACTAAAAATTCTCAGTATGAGCCCAAAATTCTCAGTATGAACCCAATAAAATTATAAACTATCATTTTTGAGAATTATTTTTTTTCTGCATATGTTATTGACAATATATAAATCATTTAAATTATGTATGAAGACGGCAAAAAAGAGAAGAAAGTGAGGTGACCTAGGTAAGCACTGTTCTCAAGTGAATAAGAGCAAAATTGAAGGTCAGCAAGACCCTTTCATTGCGTTCTTCGAACATTAGGCATTCAAGGTCATTCATTACTCGTCGTTGTGCATGGATTCATGAAAAGAAGATAAATTTTCAGCTCAGTAGTCATTATCACCTCTGCTTCGTTCCTTTATCCAGCTTTGTACACCATCGAGATTTTCTATTCTTTACAAGCTGAAAAATTCTGACATATTAGTGGCAGTTGGCAAAGTAATAATTGTTCAATTATTTAATTCAAAGAAGCAAGCACACTCTTCTCGATCAAACGGGGCTGTAAAGCCCTAAAGATGAAATAATGCCAAGTAGTCTTTATCAATAAAATTTTTTCACAAAACTTTCGATGACCTTTGAGTATCCGCACCACGCGAGTGCTCACTCTCTCGGCAGTACAGTCGAGATTGCAGCAGTGAGAGAACCACCAGAGCATATAAGTCACCTGGGGCAACCGACAAGACACACACCCACCGATCCCTCCCTGCGCTTATTTCTTCATGTTTATATAATTTACCTGCTCGTCTTGCCATTCGTGCATGGCAACAATAGCAGTAAAGTATGTCGGCGAGATATTCGTTCACTGTCTTGTCATCCCATGTTTCACTATTATTTTCATTTATTTTGTTATGAATAATAATAATTATTATTATAATTATTATTGTTGTAATTACTATTATTATTATTATTATTATTATTATTATTATAGCAATCATTACTATGATTGTAGGATAATATTTATTATTGATTTATATTGATATTGGTAGTGGCAGTAGTGCTTCGGTTATAGTAGTGTTATTGTTATTGTTATATTGTTTGTCAGTTGACAAAGACAACATGGTGGAGGATTATTGGGCATCATATATTTTTCAAATATTTTTATTTGTCTATCGCAGTTTAAAATTTCCATAAATATTTACTGCATTCTTCTTTCGTATAACTGCCCTAATAATATCATATATTGTCAGTAACTGAAAGCTTCATCCTATTTTGAATATAGGCTTACATACCGAACATATAACTTTTTCCTTTCTTATTTCTTATCATTTAATATTAATCCATAATTTTAGTTCGCTCCTTCTAATTTAAATGTTTTTTCCGTTTCTTTACATGTCATTTGACAAAGAAATGTTCTTTTTCTGTTATAAATAAACTGTTAAGGAATCAGTGGAATAGCAAATAGAGTCCTTATTATGGATACTAGTGTTCATTTTTTCAAATTCATTTCTGGCTGTTATTGCTGTTGTCATTGTTCAGTATTATTAAGGTTTAAAATTCAAGTAATACTTAATGTTTATATAGTTTAGCTAAAAAACAGGCATAAATGATACTTGTTGATTCAAAAATGAAGTGTGATTCGTCAAGAGAGACATAAAAAACGCCACAAAACAGGTATTGAATAGCTGATCCAAGGTAATGATAATTCAGTGTAACGAGTAATTCATAGAAGTCTGAAGTAATAATTTAAAGTCCAAATACTTTTCATGATTAGATCACTTCTAGAAATATCAATCTGTTTGGCGCTACTATAGCACAATCTACGACATATATTTAATTTTTTAAATTAATAAAACCTGTAAAATTCTTTCATATGTGCATACTTTGAGAACTCAAATATTAAATAAAATTGGGAGTTTTTATACAGCACTTTTTGGTCGAAAAAAATTTCCTTTTTTAAAATCTCCAGTTAATCAATTAAGCAACATTTTCATATATATGAAAAATTAACTCCAGAAAAAGATTGATCTGTGCGATTGAGTTGCTTAAAAAAATATGCTAGAAAATAGTACAAACTAATAAAAAGCAGTGGCAAAGTTGGTCTTAAGTTTATAGCTGAATTAGGCATACGTAGATATCTCACTTTTCATTTCTGTCCGAAAAATTTTTCGTTTTTTTGCCATTTTCTCTTGAAAAAAGTTTGAATTGCAGAAGTCTTTGTAATCTTTTCGTAATCAAATCGTGGTATTTTCTTCACTATCACTTTAACTTTTTCGCCCTTTCTTGTAATGTAAAGTATTGGTTCAAAAGGGGTAGAAGAATGTGGACGAACCAAACTGATCAATGCAGCTATATATTCGGAATGGAGAAAATGAAACCATGTTAAAACAACTTTCAAACACTCTAAGCGAATTTTACGGAAAATTTCTCATAGAGGTATTGGTTTGGCATTTTTATTGCTGGCACCTGATTCCATGAGCAGGTTTTGCTTCCTTTCTTTCCATCTTTTCTTACCTTTTTGTGCATGCGAATACGTTCTCTATTCATTATATGAAATTCGAATCAGTTGCAGAAAAATTTATCAGCCATTGCTTTATTATTCTAACTTCAAATTCCATCTCTTTTCTTCTTACATTTTTCGGTCCCAAAGTTGATAATTTATGTTTCACGTTGATATCTAATTTTTGCAATATTTGTGATTTAATGAAAATTCACATTTGAATAATTTTTTCAATTTTTGTTATATAACTCGTTCGTTAATGAATGCATTTTTAATACTCAATGGATAATTTTTCACATTTTATTTCATTATTGATCAAATGTCATATGTAGAATAAATTTTTTTTCAAAGTACATAATTTGTCTAATTATTCAATTTCTGATATTAGTCAATAAATTCTAAATCATGAATATTTAAATTAGAAGTTTCCATCACTTGAAACCAAGAAACAACAAAAGATTTCTTGTTGTTATTGTTATAATTCTGGTACTGGAGACGAAATTAGATTTATAATACACGATTGAGCTTTATTGCAACATTAACTTATTACATTGTCTGCTGAACGATTATATTTTGTTTCATTTTTCTAGTTTATTAAATCCCATATTTTACTTTGTTCTTATAATTTGTGAAATTTGTTATATACTTATTTTAAGTTGTTAAAAGTTACTGTACAGAACGATTAGTCTTATAATAATTTTTAAAAATTGTTTTCTAAAATATTATTTAACAAAAACTTTACTCTCTCCGAGGAAATTGATTTCATTTTTATTAAAAGAATTTTTAAAGTTTGGGTAGCACTTTTTGTACTAGTGTATAGTTGTGAAGACTCTAATCTTTATTTAGAGTTTGTAAATTTATATCGTTTCCTTGTTGTTGATGCGATTATTTGCAGAATTTAAAATAACCATTCGCAGGAACATTGCAGTCATAGTCAGTAGATTCTGTTTGAATAATATTAGGGTTGAATTATGACAGCATCGTCAAATGTATTCTGCGAGAAAGCTTCAATTTTTACTTCTGTTTCAATCACTCTCATTGGCTTGGGACTAAGTATGACTGCGATATTCTTACCATCTTGGCAGGTAAATAGTTGAATAATTTATTGACGAATTCGCTTCTTTCTTAGAAAATTTTCAAAATATGTATATTTACATAGTAAAAGTTCGGCCAACATTTTTTTGATTTCCCGATGATTTTTTCGAAGTTAAATTATTGAAAGATGTGCCGGAAATATAAGTGGTTTCATCTCAAGATTCACAGAAATTTTGCAAGATTTAATATTAATTACAACTTTGTACTAGAAAATTGAAACTCAATTTAGGTTGTGAATTTGAGAGAATATAATTCTATTCATGAGCATGGGTTATGGCGCGATTGTACAAGGCATAGTAGAGATGGTAATTCCAACGTACTTCTAAGAAGGTTATATCTTGATTTTTTTTCATCTTACAAACAATTTCATTTTATCATTTGTATCATTTTAAAAAAAGTAGTTATTTTTCGAAATTATTAGAGAAAAAACTTGTTAATCGCAGTACAACATTATTTAATGAAATTTACTCTCCAATATTAATTAATGAAAACTTTACTCTCTGCTGAAAAATAGATTTCTTTTTCATAGAAAGTATTTTGAAAGTTTGGGTAGCACTTTTTGTACTAGTGCGTAGCTTTGAAGATTGAAATCTTTATTCGAAGTTTGTAAATTTGTATCTTTTCTCTGTTATTAATATGATTATTTGCAGAATTGAGAATAATCATTCGCAAGAACATTACAAAATTTATAAACATACTGTGTTTAGTTTCTGAATAAAATCACTTCTTCATTAGTTGCGTAATTTGTTAAGCAGATTGTTGAATTAATTAGTTTATTTGCTGCTATTCTTAAATTGTATATCCAGTTAACTGTGGAAATCTAAAAGCCAGTGGTTAAAGAAAGTTTTAGATATATGACAAATACAGAACCGCTGAATTGCGTTTATAAATTTGACTATGATAAGTACTTGGGTACTTTTGATTTGGAGGACGACAATAGTCCCATTGGAGAAGTAAATAGGCATAAATTTTATGGTTTGTTTTCAATTTTTTTGCAATAGCTTTTGACGAAACACTTCAAAATTGGTATATAATATGGAATTTCGATAATATAATATTCATTTGTTGGTCCAAAAAAATTGCTTTATATGATTAGATGGAGACTAGTCTTTGAGTTGATTTATGCTTGAGAATTTGATGGAGATTATTGACTACGAAGGTGGGATGAAACTCAAATCTCATGATTTTGTTAGTTATCTAGAAAACCAGTCAAAATATGAATTAATTATAAATTCAATAGTAAATGGACCAAATGATGTTAGAAAACTGTGCAATTTTTATTTCGAGCTTCACTATTTGTAAATGATGCATAATTTCAGGTTGGCACATAGCAACACTCATTTTACTGGGATTAGCATTATTAACTTCATTTCTCTCCATTTGTCTTGGCTTTTGTGCTTGTCGCTATGGTTCCCTGGCATTGATTTTCACAGTTGTTAATTTACTTACAAGTATGTCAAATTTCGAATTTATGGGACATTGTACAAGTTTTTATCTTTCAAATGCAAATTTTTTTTTAGCACTATGAAGCAAAAACATCAATCAGTGATTTATTTATTCGGTGACATTTTTAGAAAATTTTAATTTCGTAATTTTTCAGCATTTTTATCTGTTGTAGCTGAAGGATTATTTTTTCTGTATTCACATCACACTTCTAATCGATTCGTTAAAGGAATAGTTGGTACTTACGAGGTTTGCCTTTGAATCAGAAAAAAATTCATTTTTCTATAGCAACAAAATAATTTTGAATTATCAACCTTGTTCAAAGTAAATCACACCTCGAAAAAAGATGTTTTCATACGTAACGTAATCGAAAGCAATATTTTAAATGTTTATCAGTTACTGATTTATTTCGCTGCAAATGAATGGTTGTTTTACATGGCATAATCTACCATAAAATGTACGTTGCCTTCAGCTTTCGCATTTTATAATCATTTTGCAATATAAATAATTTCCAGCAACGAGTTGGCTTAGCATTTTTTCTTCAAATGATTGCATGCGCGTGTCATTTTATTGCATTTCTGATTTCTCTATTATTCGTTTTTGTTACTTTGACGGGCAAAAGTGATGCAAGCGAGCGATACAGTTTCAATCAAAATTCCAAGTTAAATCCAGCAAGTATAGGAAGGTAAAAAGCAATTTTTTGTTGTTTTTCGTTTCCTCACATTCGTTTCTTTGGCCGTTTGAAAATTCACTTACGTATTCACTATTGGAAACAGTACGTCAAATAAATGTGTAATGAAGTAAAAATTTATCTTTTTATTACGAATTCTTATCGTATTAGTGACCCTTGATTGACGAAAAATACTGAATTTGTATTATTCTCTTGTCGATAGCGAGGATTATGAGTCTTTTTGAAATGGTTCTATCTCATGTAACCCATTTGGAACTGGATCGCATTCCAGCACTCTGGCAGTACTTGTCCCGCGCTCAGATTTGTTGTACTCATCGTTCTCGCTTCGTCCTCGTGGAATCCATATCGACTGTCGAAGGAGATGCTTTCAAGCGTCTTCTTGAAAACTATCGATTGGATGTATGCCTCGACGTGTCTGATATGTTAATCTCGTTCGCATAGCGTTTGTGGAAGTTCGTTACAATCCCATCCCAAGTCATCACATACAGAATAATTTTGATTCTGCATTTCATCTCTGACCCAAGCTTATTTGCAAGTAGGTCATATTTTTGCTTTTTCTCGGTTTCGACTGCTGTAAACCTGTCCTGACCAGTGATACCAACCTCAATCAAGATTATTTCACGTCGCTTCTTATCGTATATCATGATATCCGGTCGATCCACTTTTATTCTGATTGCAGTTCTCAC
>UYYF01004549.1:10072-57621 GCA_900618365.1 Thelazia callipaeda
CATGCAAACCACGAGATACCACAGATGCACTTCTTTGCCTCCATTAGATCTTTACCTCCGAGTTTTTCACTGGCCAAAGTTCGTTCTTTGAGGGTTTTGCGGAAATTTAACAAGCTTACCTTCTTTTCTATGCTTGCCTTTAACCCCGATGGCTTCTTCTCTTGCCTTGTCATACATTCATAACACTGTTGTGCTATCCGAGCTGCCTTGTAATATCGGTCAATGACTTGTGGGATTCTGTGTGGCATATTCACCCGCCGCTTGGTTTACTGCTCCAAGTATCAGCGGGTTCACGCTCTCCGATGTTTTTTTCTGCGTCCACTTTGTCTGGTTTACCTCATGTCCCTGTGCCTCTTGCATCAGCACTAGATATTTTTCCTTCACATCTAGATAAACCTTAGAGTCATGTAGTGTGTTTTCCTCGAAGGGCGTATTTTATGAATTGACACGTTTCGTCGACTCCTCGAAGAACCGTTTCTGTGAGCACAGACAACCTGCAATATTGTTGATCAAAGAATCCGATTGCTTCTTCAGTTCTTAACACACGAAAACTTCTCGCTATACAGAGAACGACACAGTGGTCATCCCCATCTCGGCATTCTTCCAAATTGGTCAACGACCGTTTTCAGCATCTCTCCTAGCATCTCGGTTCGTGGGGTTTCGATTCCACGGACGATTGCTTCAAGCTGATCATTCTGCTGACACTGGGTTCTGGTAAGCTGATAGAATGCTCTCCTACATCTTTCACGAAGCTTTTCACAACCTCATCTGCTTTCCCATTGTTTTCTATTATAATTGCAGATGCGATTTTTTACCTTTCATCCTCCATTTTCTTTTCGGACTTTTTATACCTTTACTGACGACCACAGAGCATTCTTCTTTTTGGTTTCAACTCTTTTTGCTAGTCTTTTCTTCCGCTTTAATCATTCCATGCTTGTCATTCTTCATCCCTTGTTTCGTCTTCGTTTCTTTAACAGTACTGCAACAAGGAGTTTCATGAGCATTATCGTTATGTTTATAACTTCTTTTAGCGTCTTGGAAGTCGCCTGTGATGTGGAAGGTCCTTCAGAAACTCGTTTCCAGCCATTAGATAACTGATCTACTTACTTGAAGGCTGGAATTTTCTCTCGTACTGAAGGACTTTCCACATCATCAAAGGGTATCGGCAGTCAACGACGCCAGAACGGTGGATACACCGTTTATATATATATATGACGACTTATCAGTATTGATAATGACTGACTTGACAAATCAATAAGCTATGTCAATGAAAAAAATCATAGACAAGTACAAAAGTATCGGAAACAAGATTATTGTATACACAATTCTCTAAATTTTTTTATTTGAAAGGGTTATATAATTTTTATATTTTTTTAATTATGTGAAATAATTCTGAATATTATCATAAAGCGAATTTGTATTATGTTTTTAAATAACATAATATTTCGAGGTATTTAACTTGTTTTTCGAACTCTCTGAAGAATAATTCGAACAAATGATGAACAATAAAGGCAAAATCTGACTTTGTTCTTAATTTATCGTTCATAATTGAGGTGTTTGCCAAGCAAAATGAAATGGGAACGGATTAGTCAAGACGTGCTTTTTCACAATTTGATCCTAATTTTTATATTTATCTTCTTTACTTTTTTCAAAAAGGATCAAATTTTGCTGGTCGCTGTGAGTAACGCTTCTATATCTATGTGCAAAGCAAAACGCACTTGAAGTTGAATCCTGTGTGGATGAATTATTTTGCAGATCACTGGAATTTGAACCACAAATGATTTTCCAACAAAGTGTAGTACCAAATGGTGGCATTCGCCCACCGCATTACACAAAGCATCAAGAACAATATGAGAAGAAAACAATGGCTGAAAGCATGCCTGAATTAGGAGGAGCAAGAAATTTATCATCACCTCAATTTCCTGGACAAAGAGTGAGGAGGAAGAGTGAAACATGCGTTTGAATCATGTCTTTCTCTCAGTTATTATTTAGTTTGGTCACAAATGATAAGCCTTTTTATTTTAAATTAAAAGTTCATGAAAAGCACTGTTGTTCGTTTTTTTCTTGGAAAATTGGTCAGTCATGTATGAAATCTCTTTGTCACGTTGTTTTCTGCAATTCCTTCAGCAGACATTCTTGCTTGTTTATCTTGTGCACAAGTGATGAAAAATAAGCTGCGAAAAGTTAGCTGGAAAGATCGCTGAACAGACTGTTAACTCACAATGTTCAGTGTTTTATTCCGAGTCATATGGTTTCTGTTTATGTCAAAATCCATATCACAATTATAGCTTGCTCAGAAAATATTTTAAAATTTTTGGACAATAGTACTTAACTTTTCGCATTAATTTTCATTCTCAAATTCCATCAACTAGTATTATATTAGTACTGAATGCTGCGTAGTGCTATTCTCAAAGAAAGGACGAACGAGAAATGTTAATTTTTACACAAATTAAATGTTTGTTTTTTTCATCAAAACATAGAAAAGAAGCGCTTATAATCTACTTTAAATTGTTGTGCATCAATTTTTCATGAAGCATCTTTGAATTCATAAATATATAGTGAAGGCTGAAAGAAAAAATGATTTATCACTTTCAGTTTCTTGCAACTAGATCTTAAGGAGTTGAACAGTGGATTTTCACTGGATTCTGTATTGTTTTAGTACCAAAAAAATAAATATGAATTATAAAAAATGGTATTTCATCTTTTAAAATAGATGTCATGGAATTCAGTTCACTAAATGATTTTGAAAAATTACATTCAATGTTGGATTTTTTAAGTACGTCTTTGTTGTCAGTTTCTTAATTTGTCTTATTATTTTCAACAACTAAAGTAGTCGTTATCACGGAGATAGCAATATTTGTGCTGTAATTTTGTTACCTCGTGTTGCATTAATTTTTCTTGTATTCATCAATAGCTTTATCTGTAGTTTCTTTCAGCTTGTTTTCTACATTAACTGTGCTTTATGTATAATTTCACAGTTTTTGTACTAACTCCTTTTCTTGGTCTTTTTCTACTTTAAGCATTTTTTTCATTTAATTTCTTACGTCACTTTATAAAATTACATTATCTGAGGAGATAGTCGTTTTGGTGCAATCCTCAATATGTCATGTCGATATTCGCTGTAAGATAGCAATGTTTATGTGACCAAATTGTCTAACCATACTTTTAGTTGAACTGATAAAGAAGTGAGTTTAAAATCTTTTGGTAATTGCTTTAATTAAATATGTAGTTAAACATCTTCAGTATTTTATCCACCAATAATTTGAAAAAGTAATTTTTTGGTGAAATCAAGCCTTGTTCACTGCTAACCATACAGGTGTGCTTTTTAATGCTAAATATCTCCTTCAATGCCTTACTATATTCATTTGTATTGTTATGCTAATATGTGCTTGTTAATTTATAATTGTGTAAAAATGCAGAAGATCCCAATGATCATTTCTGGTCAGTAATTTTCTCTTTATTAATTCACGACTATCAATAAAAATTTTTTTATCGAAGTTATATGATGATAAATGCGCATTTTAAATGCTGCTTGCGGTTACCTAAATCATTTATTTATTCCTACACTGCTTTATCTTATTTGTATAAATGTTCCAACCAGTTTTTTAAATGGAAATTTTTTTTTGAATTAAAAAAAATGTACAGTTGTTTGCTTGATATGAGATATAAGAAATTGACTTCAAGTTAGACATATTTGAAAACATCAAAAATGCGTGTATATATGAAATCACTAAAATATCTCCATTAGTAAGTACTTCTTTTCTAGCATATTATTTATTCTAAAGGTGAAAATTAATATATAATGCATATATAATATTATAAATGACCTCTATGTATTTCGGTTCGACTTTTATGCGTTGGAAAAGCATATATTTTCATAATCTACAGGATTTCGATCAGATCATCCACATTTCGAGATCTGTGATGTGTTTTTGATTTTCAGTAAGTTCTAATCAACTTATAGGTAGTTTTTTGGTAGGATAATATTTTTGCAAATATTTTGTTAAAAACTTGTGGTATTTGTTTTTATGAGATTTTTTAATTCATCATTGAAAGATTTACACTTTTCTATAGTATTACGTGTAGTAGTAGGTCATGAACTCAGGGACAAGCAGCGAGCACCAGAGTGTTTGCGATTGATCTATGAATTTTTTTAATACAAAAAAGTTTTATTTCTTTTTATGTCTTTAGAAATTTAAAATGGCTATTAAATTCCGTGATAATGTGAATGACCTTTCAACTGGAATGAATTAAATCAATTCTTGAGACATAATAAACTTCTAATGAAGCTGTCAGTCACAGCAGTTCTCCGTAATTTTTCACAGCGGTGTACAGCAGAGTGCAAATTTTTCAGAATTTGGTCTCCGAACTTTTTACTTGAAAGAGTTTGTACTTACATCAATAAATGATCTAGGTAATAATGTCATAAGTCTATTCATTAATTTGTAAATCCAGAAAAAGATAATAAAATCGTAGTAATTTGTTGTTAACCTGATTTGAAGTGTTCGTTTTCTGGATTATTCAATGCCTATATGTAACCAGGTAGATTATTCACTGGCAGGTGTGTAATTTAATTCTCTCTGGCCAGTTATGCTCGTTCAGTCACTTAGTCAATTTACATAAACATTACAGACTATTAATTTACACTATTGATTTTTGTGGTAATGTGTATTGGAAGTAATTCGTTCGCGTGACAATGATAAAAAGATTAGAACAATGCTAGTAATTGATTCAAAATCAACACATTGTGGTAGTATTTCTCAAGCCTTCATTTTAACTTTTTATGTCGAAAAGACGGGTGCATATATGCATAACAAGTAATGAAATAAATGTACAGACGTTGTTTAAAATCCACTTTAAAACACTGGCAGACAGAGAGGTAGAAGCCAAAAGCGTTCGTTATTATGTCCATCGATCTATATTTCAATTGTTGCAGTGAGAACTAGTTTGGCTTGTAGATTAGTTTCTGTTGAGAGCGCCAGCGATTGCTTGGCTGCAAATATTATAACGGAAGAAAGACTTTTATGTAGCTTTAAAATCGGAAGAACAGGTTTATTTGTCATCAGTTTTCTATCCTTGTACATCTGATTGCACTATTTAAGTCTTATTACTAGAATGTTCCATTAGCATTCCTGAGGACGCTTCCAATACAGACCAACTATTTGAATGTCATGTGCCTCAAGAGGTGATTAACACTTATTCTTATTCTCCATTTTTGTTAACTTTGTTAACCTAATAATTGAATGCGTTTAGTTCGTAATAGATGAAAAATTAAATTCTACTCTTTCTTAGTTGTTTCAGGAGCTATGTCCAAAGAACCGCTTATCCTTTGCGGGTTTTAGACAGAAATCTTCAAGTACTTAATTTCATATATATAATATCGTTGTAATTAATTACTGAAAGCAAAAGTAAACACTGATGAAGAAAATTTCGACAGTCATTGCAGTTTTTATTGAGATTTGAAATCATTGAGAACTTTTATTTTTTAGTGAAAATTTTAGACTAGTTTTCATTCTACTAATGATTCACATCTCGCATTATGACCAGTTCCGACGTAATAAGTCGTTAACTAGCACTGCCTAGTTCATCTAGAAAAACACCTTTTATATGAAGGTGTTTTTCTAGATGAAACCTTTTATATGAAGGTGTTTTTCTAGATGAACTTATAGTGCTAGCTTACAACTAACTTATTTTCGGGCAAGAATTAGATTCTTCATTAGAAAGTTTTTTAACTACCTCAAAACATTTTACAATGACATCATTTTAAACTCAAAATGCGTTTAAAATGATGCAATTATTATAGACATTTTTTTCTTGTAAAATGTGAAGTACAGAACAATAATGTGAGGTTCTGCAATCTTTCTGCTGGGAATAACACAGATCATTAAAACTTCTGCATGGAATAAGACGAAAATCGGATAAAGTCTTACTTCATAAATATTCGAAAAAATTAATAAGGAAAGCTTTAATGATTTCATGTTAGGACATGAAAAAATTAAATGTATTATGTGGAGATTATCTGTATACTGTGTACTTATATGAAATTCAGTAGCATTATTGGTATTGAAGTTTTAAAATTTCTTGTCATTTCCTTTTCGATAATTATCATTTATCTTCCTAAATGTGGTTGAGCATATGATAATCATATATATAACATGGTACCAGCTTCAATATTACAGTTTTTTGCATTTCTAGGCAATCAGAATTGCGTGGTTTATATTTTCGACAGACAGATGCAAACTTCGGAATGAATAATTTAGCAGTGAAAAAACGTCCAAGAAACAATCAATGGATCCTGATGACGAAGGACCAAGCAAGTGTAGTCGTAAAACAGCTTTATCTCTGTTTCTTTTCCTTGAATTGACAGCATATTTATTTAGCTGTATTGCTCTTATAAGTCCAAGTTGGCAGTACGTATATCTCGAAGTATGTCATCATTGTTTCCTTCATTATATCTCTCCATTATTACATCTAAAAACTAACGTATGGTGTAATTAAATTATTTTCCGAAAAATAATTATTACCTTTTGTTTATTTTAATAAATTCAACTGAATTCTTCGTGGTTAATTTATAAAAAACAATAGATTTTAATTTTTTCGGCTGAAAAATTTTTCAGAATGGACGTACAGAGCATCACCATGGATTATGGCTCGATTGTAAGCGTGATTATTCTCATGATTATGGTCGTAGTCGCGAATATTATGAAACTCTGTACAGGTCAACTTATTAATTTATATATTATTATTTAACGCAAACGAGTTAACAAATAGAATTATAACTTTTTAAAAGCATTTGTAAAAACGCACTTTGCATTTAGAGTTACGACTATATTAGATCTGATATTAGGTCCCTTAAATTGTCGTTCAAATTCTGCTCCATAAAAATATCTTTCTGACAAATTTTTCCTTTTTTTGTAGTTAATGTCAGTTGTAAACATTACGCAAATTGCAGACTTGATAAGCAACAGTCACCGTTTGACCAATTTTTCCTCACATCATTATTATGTGTTTACAAATTTGATTATTATATTGATGCAGAAGATCTTTACGATCATAATCATGATGAAAATCGCCTTCAGGATGATGCTTATCAACATCTGTTTTTAGGTCTGTCACAAATTTTTATTTATCTTCGCCTTTTAGCAAGTATAATTCACTTTACAATATCTATAATCTGCATTTCAAACTTTTAATGTCTAATTTTTGATGTGGGACTTACTCCTATAACTTTTTCATATGTTGCAAAGTTATTTCTTAAAGGTCATAGCTAGAGTCACCTTTTCTCATACTGATTTAAGGGTGGAAGATTGCTTCATTGGCTGCCCTTGGATTTGCTGTTCTCACTGCTGGAGCTGCACTTTTGTTATCCATCTGCGCTTTCTGTCACCGTACTCTAATTTGCGCTGCTGCTGTTCTTGTCACTGTTTCTGGTTCATTTTAAATGCTTTATGTTTTTATTCCTTCACATTAATTTGATGTTACATCATACTCAACAATATTTCGTCCCAGACTCAGTATTTTCTTTTAAGTGAATTAGAAAAAGATTGAAATAAAGATCAGTAGTGAAGCTGATGTCTAGTTTTCTGTTAATAATAATTGCAGTAATTGTATTATTGTTGCAGCGTTACTCTCATCAGTGGGCTTGCTAATATTTTATATTTGGGCTAGTTATCAGGACAATAGCATTCTCAAAGAAGATGATGGAATTTACCAGGTCACGTTCACTTTAACTTATGCTTTTATTCCATTTCCTTTCTTCATGTCAGAACACGTCAGCGTATAAAAAACATTGCTGTCTATTAAGTTTCTCTGCAGAGAAAAATCTTCTTTTCTCTTGAGAGTGACCGTTTACTACTTTAAGTCACAATTTTGCATTTTGTGCTTGACAATGATAATAAATTAGTCCCTCACAAAAAGTTTAACATAACTGTAATGACATTTGACTGATGTCTTAATATAGTAGTTAAGGTTTGAAGATAATATTTAAATATATAGCGCAAGTTGCATAAAATGTTAATTCCTCAGACTATTTGTTCATCTTTGTTCACACTTGCTCTGTAGTCATTTATTTATAAGACAGCTGTGAATTAAGATAATTATTTGCTCAGCAAAGAATGGGTCTAGTTTTAACAATATGTATCCAGCACTGTTGACTATTCACACTCTGAAAATGTATTCGAGCTGTCTTTATCAGCTTGCTATGACGTTTCGTATGTTGAGGCAGTTTGATTATTTAGTTTCCTAATATTCAGCAAATCAAACTGTTTGCTATGGTATTTGGCTGGAGCAGTGCAAATCATTAGCTGTTAACAGTTGGAGAACTCTAACAATAGCATGTTTTATATCACAATGAGATTGAAAACTACCTCTTAATACATTTAAGCTTTTAATAATTGTCTAAATGATTCTTATTTCAAAATAACGCACTATACTAACACATTTCCAATTCTTTTTTCATCATCTACTCTCGGGAAGTATCATTGCAATTTTTTTTCAGCAGTATTTTGGGTGGGGATTTTATGTGCAGATAGGAGGCACGACGATTTATTTTCTGGCATCCTTTGTAGGTTGTGCGGTCACTTCAGTGGCATTCAAAAAAAATGGTCCAAAACTTGTTAAAATTGAGGTTTTTATCTATCTTTTTGTTCCGATCATTTAAAATGAATCTTTCTCTCATAAAAAACAGGCACTTGGTATGGAAAGGAATTTCAGGTGGTTAATGGCGACAATTCAACATTGCTTGATAGAACATTTTTACCAGAATTTAAACGCTCGTTTTCAGCGGTTTATAAATTGGATTCAGGAGCTCTGCAGAAATGGGAAAAGGATTATTTGAATATGATGCAAAAACATAATACTATACAGGTAATTTTCATTAAGATCTTACGATGGAAATCTGTATGCATCTATGTCACACAAATCGATTTCTTCTAAAATAGTTTTGAAATTTTTGTCAAATAAGCAAATTATATCAAAGAATTCGCAGAGATAGTAAAAATTTTTGAGCTACTATTACTGGATGATGTACGCCCGACCTCTTTTGATATTTATAAAATTCTTTCTTATTGACATTGTTCAAATTTACAGAGCAATTTAAAATGTGCATCGTCAGTGCCAAATTTCAAAAAAAATCTCAAGAAAAGTTGGTGTAGCTCAAAGGATTGTAAGATCACCAAACCAATATCAAGTTCACTTAAGAGCATTGACCAGTGCAATTTAGATACAGCTGTTGAGGCATTCATTTCATTTCCAGAAATATGTCTACCACATCTTAATACTGTTCCAAAGGTATCACGGCCAGTTTTTCATGGTGTCTTAGTTGACAGTTATAAAAGCAGTTTCAGTATATAAGAAAATGCGAATATTGTGAAAGTAGAAAGAGATGTTCTAATTTATGAAAGCATTATTTCGAAAGTTAAGAAAGAACAAAATTTAGTGAAAGAGAAATCTTAGTTAGTAGTCACATTTATCATTACTTTACGAAAACTAGTAATTTCAAGCATGACTGATAATTTTTGTATTGATTACATTCGTTCCTTACAACATGATTTTGTTTTCAGTCTATTCTCAAAACTTCATCTCAACAGTCCACAAAGTTCAAGTCACAGGAAAATAAGCACTTAATTGATGATCCTAATCTGACTTATGAATATCTGCCTTCTGCTGATAAATTGCAAAGCACAGGAACGATCAGTAAATCATTTGCAACTGAGTTTATGAATAACAGTTTAACTCATCAAATCAAGTATGTCAAATTTTTATCACTATTATCTTTTAAAAAATGTGAAAGGTGAAAGGTAAAATTTTGTGCAATGAGTGAGAATTGTTGGTAATGACTAAAAGTAGAGGGAAGAAGTTTAAAAAAATGAAGTATTAAGAAGCCTTCTTGTAAACTTTTTTAATGAGTTTTAATTATTTTAACAAGGAAATTATTTGCAGAGATTCCTCTAGTCTTCGTGCTCATTCAAAAACTTCAATTAATGTATATGATGAGGTCTACGAGTACATTCCGAACAAAGACAGTTTTGACGAAAGCAAATTTTGTGGTCAAGGTAAAGTTATAAATTGTTTTATAAGTCCAACACATCGGAATCAACCATTATTTTTCTAATCTACTGTACTTCTTATCATAATTGTTTTTTTTATCAATTCAATTGCTAAATTTGAATTGACGCTGAACTTTTGTTTTAAATTAAAAGACAATATCAATTTATGAATTAAGCAGAAATAATGATGATGTTCTTCAAGATCCAACTTTGAAGTTTCAGTTCACTATTTTTAGCCCCTTTTCTTGAAATACCTTTAAGTATTTTTTAAAAACTAACAATCAGTAAAAATTGCAGATAATCGAAGAAATGTAGAAATTAACAATACATTTTGTGACAAACATCCTTGTCTTAAGTCTACAATTACCAAGTACATTCTTCCTCTGTTAATAAGTTTTGCGTTGAGCAAAAAAGTTTGAAACTATTATTAAGAGTCTGTAAATACAACGACAGCAAGCATCACTGTTTAATAATTTATTTGGCACATATATCACCTCTTTTTTATAGTTTACCTATTCATGATGTTCCTGAAACGACTCATATATCCAGGAAATGGCGTTCACTTTTAAATATGCCTCAAAATCGTGATTTTTCGTCAAATTTTGGATCTGTTAGTCTTGAATCTCTTAAATTTCCTATGTTCGCTGTAAGCTAAAAGAATTACTCCACCAACAAATCTTTGGATAATTTTTTTTTATATTTTGAAAATTTTGAGGTAATTGCTTGTTTTGTAAGACTTTACAAAATCTTTTATACCATAGATAAACCCACAGTGTAGTGCTTATAAAAAATTGATCACAACGTGCTCGCCAGAACAGTATGAAACATTGAAATTGCGAGATTCTGCTGTCGCCGAAAATGGAAATTTTTATCATCCAGCTGAGCGCTCGCTGGGTTTTACTACTGCTGACCTTGCAATAAATACTTTTGGAGTAGGAACTTTGAAAACTAGAGAAGGAGAAAGGTATCCAAAATCTTGATTCTAGAGAAGTATGAATGCGGGGAAAACATTTACTTAAGACATTCATCCAGTGACTGATTACATAATCTAAAAAAGCGGAAAGTAAATTGCTGCGGAGTGGAAGTATTTATTACAGATTCTTGAAGAATTTGGCTTTTTTGTCAAATCAAAAACAAAATACCAGAGTTTCTGAAGGAAATGATTCACTGAAATATTTATCACAATGTGAAAACATGACAGATAAGGAGAAAGCAACGAATTTGTTCATAAAAACAATTTTACCAAGCGATGGTGACAAGCAGATATGTAACTCTATTTCTTCTTCTCTCATGTTAGTTAACGCTTTTTGTTTGCTCTAAATTTATGAAAAAACTACGGAACATTTTTACTGATACGTTTCTGACTGATATTTTCTATCCTACAGTCAAAAATTTATCTATAAAGGGCAGTGTGTCTGTAGTGCATTTATCTTATTTTCTGATTAGGAAGTTGATTATGCCTTACGTACAAATATATTTATTGATATCTATCACTTCGTCATAAAAACATTTCAGTCACACGAACATTCAAAAATATATTCCACTAAATTTCTAAATAATTTTAATTCAATTTAATGACTTGTCAAAATGAAGCCGTTTGATAAATTATTTCGTTCTAGACAAAATATTCAACGACAAAATATTCAACAGTTGTTCATTTTTTGATTAGTTTTAGGCAACCAAAAGATGAAACAAATAAGTCCACAAGTTCAACAGCCAAATTTAGAAGTCAGACAGTTACCGGTAGATGTGATGGAAAACATCAACAAGATCAACTTTGTTTAAACTTATTCATGAATGGCACAGCACCATTGACTTTTGATACCATTTCCTTCGCCAAAAAGAGCAATATAACCACTGTGTAAAAATTAGCTTATTTTGTCATCAGACAATTATAGGTAAAAACAAAATGTGAACCAATATTTTGTATTGCTGCCATCTTTTTTTGGAAAAATTATCATAGCCAATTTTTAGTATTGTAATTCTTGATAACAAATACGTTTCTTATTCTGGAATTGAGGGACATTCACTGCTTGCAATACATTAATCTGGTCTAAAAATTTATTCATGTTACTTAATACCTTAAAGAAGACTAACAAAAGTGATGGTTTCTGCCAATAAAAGTGTTGTTTATGTGAGCAGTGCAATTCACAATGTGCTGAATAACGTTTGGTAAGTGGAAAGAGCACGATTTGATGATAGACGCTACGATAAGTTAAGAGATAAGTCACAAATTGGAATGCAGAAAATTGCATAATAATAGTTAGACACAAGGAAATATTACCATGGTAACAGTAAAAAGCTCTCAAAGAAAATATAGATTGTAAGGCCACGTTATATTTTATCCATATGGTTGAGGTTCACGTCATCGGTGAAATTGAAAGTGCTTCAGGATTTCGGGAACAACGTCTTTCCTGTCGGTGGCAACTAGAATTTGGCAAGTTACAGAATAAACATTGTTTGCTAGCGATGAATTAGGCAGTACATACATTTACGTTACATGTGAGAATAATGGTCATGGGTGTTGTAGTTAAACTATTATTCTGTGAAATCTTCAGGTGGAGGTTGGCGTGTAATAGAGGGTGTAGTTAAAGGAGAAACTCAAACAGATGTAGCAGAATACAACGATTTCGCATTTTTTGCTCATCCTCTGGATATTCATCTAGCCACTAAAACTGTGCAGGGTTGACCGATTTCATTTCTATTTATTTTAGGCACTAATTTATTTTAAATTTGAAGCAAAAAAACCTTACTTCTACTTCTTATCAGTGAATTTGATACATTTGCCTCCTATCTTTTGAAAAATATTTAAGACTCCAAACTTACCAGTACTTCCACTGATTCATAAAAATAAAAGCTTTGTATGTATGAATCATTAGGTAGTAGATACAAATAAGGCCATGAGGTAATAGTGCATGCGAAACACAAATGATAATTTATATGCAGGGTGGCCAATAATCAGCTTACAAATCTGGCACTCTGATGAGTTTGGTCGGCAGGAAGTGTATGGTTATGGATCTGTGTATTTACCGGCATCACCTGGTGAACATAAGGTTAACACCATGAAATAGTCAACGTATTTCTGATTAAAGATGATTAATTTTTTTCGAGCAACCTGCTTGGAAGATGAGCATCATTGTTGATAGATGCGAAAAGTTATTTTAATTTTAATTATAGTCTAATTTAGCTTTTAGTCTAAATAGCATAAGCAAAAAATCTGCATAACTGCAGATAAAATGCCATATGTGGAGACCAAAAGGCGATATACGTGAAGAACTGATGCATTATTTTCTTGGTGGCGGCTTGCAACTTACTAGTCAAGTTACAGCTCGACTTGATGAATATTCTAAACTGCGTATCATTTCGATGGGTATCATAGAAATGCGTATTTCACTAATAACCAAGTATTTTGATCGTTTTGGAATTCAGTGTTGATTACATCCAACATGAGTGCATTACGCTTTATACTGGTAGAAAAGTTCCGAAATATTGAGCAGTTCGAGATGCAACTTTCTTGAATTTTACAGGATGATACTGTTTTTAGAATCTGAGCTTCTTATAATACCATTACAATAAGTCATGTCATGTTATTATATACAAGTCTTTAGTTTCCGAAATTAGAAGTTATTGAAATTACGATTCGAAAAAATAATGTTTTTCATACTTTCAGTGGTATAATAATTATCCGGTCCTGCAAAAGTCAACAAAGAACTTTTTCATCTTTTTGATACTTGTTGCTTTCTCAATGCTTCCCTTTCGTTCACTTTTGTGATGAATGATATTGAAAACAATTTACAGCTATGGAAATTGAATCCATCATGTTGAACACTTTATGATAAGTAGATTGTCGCAAAATACAGCATTATGTACACGTAACGATTTGTTTTGAAGTTAGCTGATGTGCAAGTTATGCATACGTATTTTTTTAGATTACACAGTGTGATAGACGCTTTGATGGTTTTTTTTCCCATCAACCTTTTCAAGCTCATATGCAATACAGTTTCGGATTTATACCACTTATTTAGCGGCCTTAAGATATAACAAACCAGTTTCAGATGCAATATTTTTTAATTTTACATAATGACACGGTTTCTAGAACCTACCTAAAAAAGTTTCCAAAACTACTGCATCTTTATTAATCGAACGCTATTAAATCATTTTCCTCAGAATGTTTTAAAAATTGTATTATCTATGATAAATTTTGAATTTTTAATCCAACTTGTTGTGATGAAAGTAGTACAGGTTGATAAGGTGATATATTAGGTATCAACGCTTTAGAAGAAGAGTTGAAAACTCTCAACAAGAAAAGGTCTGTGTAGTCTTAGTGACGAGTGGAATCAACCACTAAAATTTTAAATGATGGCGCTCTACTGCATTTACTACTCACAGTAGCAACACCAAAAGAATCATATTCCAGATTTCATGATGAAACGATTTTCAGCAACAACGAAAATGAAAGGAACGTGTCCTGAATAGTAGTGGAATGGGCGTGTTTATATGGAGCAAATTGTTGACGAAGTTTGATATCTGAGCAAACCACTTTAAAACAAAGAGAACATGACAAAAAGTAAATTTACAGCTGTGACATTTCTGAAATCATAAAATCATTACCAGTGACAAACATGGTTGTGTACAAAAAAACCCCAGTTCTTTATCTATTCCTCGCTTACTTATTCAATGAATCATTCAATACTTTCCATATATTAATCCATTTCCAGTAGCATATCAAACATTTACCTCTCGTAATTGCATTCAAATTTTCCTGAAATAGATATCAAAGCTTTATAAAAGAAATGAGGGTACGTAAACTTGTTGAGAATGATTTTGCCAAACATGTCAGTGAGTTTAGCTTCATTAATTTATACTAGACAGTTAAGATCACTGCATCAAACTCAGAAGATTGAACAAATATTGTAATGTTTTTTACATAGACGACCCAATTTCCCATTCTTAATTTCCATATTAGCATTGGCAATAACAGTGCGAACAAACTTATCACAACAAATGACGATAATTAATTAAAAACAAATTAGTGAAAAACTGCAATCTCAATCTCATGTTTGTGTATCCGATAAAAAGGATGAACAAGAAATAGACTGAAACACCATCGTCCTATTTTTGCGGTTTTATAGCATTTCATATAACGAACACACCTATGGCCGATTATTTAGTATATCCTGAAGAAATTCATGGGTGTTAGGAAGAAGACTGATGTGAATAGCCCAAGTTCATTTATGAATATTTATTCAGGTCACCTCTTCGTTATTCACTTAATTAATTCTATCCTGTCTGTCTTCCATTCTAATTGCATGCTATATGAAAAAAAATTATAAGCGAAACAAAATTTATCTCTGACTATATATGAGAATTATTTGTCTTGCACATTATCTGTTATGAGAAATTGTTTTGCACTTTTCTTTGCGAAGTGAACCAAGTCGAAAATTGCTCACTTTACGACACCAGATATCTCAGCCAACAGGTTCTTATAGCAAAAGTCAATATTGCCGGTACTGATTTTTTATGTACATTTAACGAATAGTTCACTACTTTTGGGCTCGCTCATTTGACCTAATTTGAATCTTCTTAGTCCATCCCGATTTATTTATCTACATACTTGGCTGAAATAAATGCCAAATGACAAGAATATGCAGTCTGAGAGCCAGATTCAACAAAAACAGCTAGTATAGAGAAAGATTGGGACAAGCAGATTTGTAAGGAGGAGAACGTGCAGGAATTTGAACAAAATGTATGCTAGGAACAAGAAAGAATCAGCGAAGAATGCACTGTTTGAGAGCAGGTTTCAGACGTGAGTTCATCCCACTTCTCTTATAGCTGTTACTAAATTAATCATACTCATGCCAGTTAGCTCACAGGTGCATGATTTAAATCTTTAAAGAACGTGCGGTTAAGTGGTATAGGTTCAAGCACGGGTTGCAAAAGTTCATAGATATGTATGTCATGAAAAGTAAATTAGTTGCGCTAATTTAGATTTCTTACGATTACGAGTGCTGGGAAAGAGTGATGTTTCTGTTCCGGTAAATATGTAAGGAAAAGATGCCAATGTACTATTTTGACACGTTTAGTAATGTCGTTGAATGATTGTTTTCCCTTATCTTATGGCTGTATTGAATGTGTTAAAAATTTAAATGAAAAAGAGAACAGAATCAATTCAGAAGTGAATGATTGTCAATTCTACCACCTCTTTAACACTATAATTTATTCGTAACTACGTGAGTGAGAGGTTTTATCGTAGAGGAGCTATCAAAGTTTCCCAATTAATATAGCAAATTTTTAGGTAACCAAAACTTTCTGTCCGTAAAATGATACTTAGGAATTATTCTTGGTCTCTGATAATAATAACTGTTTCTGCTGTCGTGGCGGAAGTTATTTGGCTCGACATTGATAATCATGACAGCATAATCAGAAGTGCTCAAGTAAACAATACATTAGTTGTTTCAAAAGTTTTGAAATCTTTTTTCTTTTTAATATATATATATATATAAAATTTTCTTTTGTGAATTCGTGTGTTAGCTCATGTTCTGGCACTCTCGCTGTACGCGCCAATCACTCAGTTCTGTTGATTCCGGTACACTGATCGAGTGCTTCCCATATCCTTCACAAACCTTCTTTTTGGCAACTTCGCCTGTTTTCATTTCTGATTCTAGGTTCAATTTTTTCCCTTTTATTCTCTATTTCCTGATTTGATGTATAGTTTGACCTTTGACCAGCTGGCAAACTCAACTGCTCGACAACATAATAAAGTCCACTTTATTATGTTGAGCAGAGGAGTGAGCTTATGCTTCTCCAATTACATTATGTTCTTGCAGATATCGTGCCTATATCTACCAGTAGGGTAGCGATTTTGAAGCAGAAAAAAACCCGTAACACGTACTTGCCAATCATTCTGTCTTATCTGACGACTAGATACAACCTCGCAGAAAATCCTGCCGTTAAAAGCGTATTAGCAGCCCAGAAGGCGCTTTTGAATACCGAAGTAGGAAAGAAAACGCATCGTGCAAAGCTAATCAAGAGCGAACGAATAAAATCTCGTCCATAGCTGGTTCATCAAAATGGCTGCAATACGGAAACATTACCTCGCAAGATTAGGCACGATACTGTAAACAATATAAAAATATGCTTGGAGCTGAGAAAGGTATGTGCCAACATTGTAGGGAACGTGTAAAGACGGTGGACCATCTCGCAACGCAGTGCGAAAAAATGTTACATCACGACTCTTCTAGAAGACACAGTAAGATCCTACGATGCATCCATTTAGGACTTTGCAAGAAGTATGGTCTGAAAGCATTTCCGTGCTTGCGAAGCCATTCTGCTCAGGAGATTGTCGCGAATGAGAATGTTGAGACTAGAGCCAATACGCGAGTAAGAACAGCTGTAAAGATTAGTGCGGATCGACCGAATCATGATACGAGATAAGAAGCGACGTGAAGTAATCCTGGTAAAGGTTGACATCACTAGTCAGAACAGGTTGACAGCAGTCGAGAGCGAGAAAAAACGCATACTGGCTAATAAACATAGATCAGGGATGAAATGCATGACCAAAATAATTACCTATGTGGTGATTTGTAGAAATATGTTTAGAGAGAAAAAGTCTCCAAGATAACAAATTTCCTTGAACGCTACGCGAAGGAAATCCCATCACATCAAGACATATATTCAGCTCACAGTTCTCAAGAAGACGCTCGATAGTCGTTATGAATTTCACTAGGATGAAGCGGAAACGACCAGCACAATAAATCTGAGCGCGGGAGTGTCGAGCTAGAGTGTCGGAATACGATCTAGCGCCGAAATCAGTAATGAGAAGAAAAAAGACTGACCTCCACATTTTCTTCTATATGTAGTTGTTAGCTGGTCAATGCTTGGCTGGGTTATACATACAAATCTGAAATCATGAAAGAAAACAGGTCATCTTGAAGAAAAATCTGTGAAGGAAAGGAGAAGACACTTCACCAGTGTACCGGATTCATCAGAGTGCGGGGTAAATACCACAAGAGTATCAGACATGTTCGAACTATAAGGGCCAGGATTAAGGAAACGAAAATTTACCTCCGAACTGCTAAGCATGATATTTATTTACTTACATATTTATTTATATTTTTCTATATTTATTTATTGATTTATTTATTCATTCATTCATTTATTTGCTTGGTGATACCTGGTTTAGGTTGTATTTGTTGCATTTTGTGCTGACTGGTGCCCTTATAGTCGTCGACTGAGACCTATTTTTGAAGAAGCAGAAGCAGTGTTTGCACTGGAAAATCCCACAGCAAATGTAGTTTGGGCACTGGTCGATAGTGTCAAGCAGGTGGGAATGGAACATTAATTTTCTGAATTTACTCCTTATCATGCCTAAATGTCATTATGATTATATTACGAGGATTTTTTTATATTGTAGTTATTTTTCAGGCAAAAATTGCTGATAAGTATTATGTTAATAAATATCCCACGATGAAAGTTTTCATTAATGGGGAATTAGCTAGCAAAGAGTACAGGTAAGTTTTTCATGCTATTTCGATCCATTCATTTTTCTTCACTTAATGAAAACACCTATTTTGTGCACCAGATCAACTCGATCAGTTGAAGCACTCATTGCTTTTGTCAAACAACAGCTTGCATCAAGCATGCAAAATTTTTCTACGGTTGAAGATTTGGAGCAGCTAATGGATAAATCCAGGAGAAATGTGGTAGCTCATTTTATGAACAAGGATAGCGACGAGTACCGTAATTTTCAGGTTACTTTTTCCTGTCTACAATTTTTGATATTTTACGTGCTGGCAGTTCTTAAGATTGATTATGAGGATCCTTTAGAGATGTGCTGCTATTTTGCGGGAAGACTGTACATTTTGGGTCAGGATTGATCAAGGCTTGCAATCAGTAACTGAAAATGAAGTATATTTCAGAGATCCAGATACTGAAGACAACCAGAAGGTTTCTTTTCAGTCTTAGCACAATAGTAATGAAAATTAAGCTTATGTCACAGTAGATCGGTATTAATTATTGCTATGAAGAATTATTGAACTTATGTAAATTACATTAGCATCTAAAAAATTAAGGTAAATATTTTAAAATATTAAGTAATGTTGAGATGTCTTTTTAAGCATTTTACAAACTATTTGCAATTTTGGGTTTTTACAGTTGAATTGTAGTTTATGGGCAGTTTTACGGACTATGATTATATAAAGCAGTGGCTTACTGATAAATGTATACCTCTTGTGCGCGAAGTTACATTCGAAAATGTTGAAGAGTTGACGGAAGAAGGGCTTCCTTTCTTGCTTTTCTTCAGAAATCCAGAAGACAGAGAAGGCGACAGAAAATTCACGGAACTGGTAAATGTAGTTCAAAAATTTTTTCATGAATTATAGGTCCCAGTTTTTATGTCCAATATGCCTTAGTAAGCAGTTGTCTGTAGTCTAATTTCAGTACCGCACACTTTACTAACACGTTTATAATAAAATTTGTAGGTTATGCGAGAACTGTATGATCAGAAAAATGCAATCAATGCGTTGTTAGCAGACGGCCATAAATTTGCTCATCCCTTAAAACATTTGGGTAAATCAAAAGATGATTTACCAGTTTTAGCTATCGATTCATTTCAGCATATGTTTTTATTTGATAATATGAATGAATTATATATTCCTGGAAAGCTTCGGCAGGTACATTTTATTTTGATGATTGTTTTCAGTTACATTATAATTCATAATCATTGATTCTTTTATCTGGTTTTTATTGCACTACTAAATATATTCCTGTCCTACTTTCCTGTACTTGTTCTGTTATCCTGTACATTTAAACTCATGCTGCACTCCTTTAAGTATTGTTTTGCATGAACATATCGACATAATTTACAATTAAAATTTCGATAACGTCAGTGCTGTTTAAATATAGAGCTATAATTTTCCGACTGTAAAATTTCTCCATTTCAAAAAAAAAAAAACAATGTCACAGAGTTTCCCTATCACGTTCTCAATTATTCCTGCGTAACAATAATTTGTTTAGAAAATTTCCTTTCAGTTTGTTCTCGATCTTCACTCAGGGAAACTACACAAGGATTTTCATGAAAATTTGGATCAAAAAATGTTAAATTTGCAAAAACTAGCTTTGGAAAATTCCGAAACATTTGACGATAATGCAAAGCCAGCTGCCATAACTTCAGCAGCTCCTCCCTCTTCAGTTTTTAAGGAATTAAAGCCTTCAGAAAACCGCTATTCTTTGTTACATAAAACTGAATTGTAATCTCTGTAATAATGGCACTTCGAATTATTGCAACTAAATAGAAAGTTTTGAGCTTTTACAGTATGCACTTGTTAAAGTTATTATTGGATTAAAATTTAACATAGCGGTTTGTGGATATCGTGTTGTGGAGTCTGTACAAAATCCGCAGTTATGTGTCATATCATTGTGATAATATCTCGCTGATATGAGCTGTAATTATGTCAGTGACTTCTAATTTTTCTAGCGCATTTGATTTGTGTTACTCCTTCTTTGTTTCTTGATTGTTATATAAGCTTATGTGACTAAGATGAAGAGTGGTTCACTTATATCGCCCGTAATGAATCTTGAAAATTCTGAAGTGAACTTTATTATACTCGTGGATGTTTAATGATTTGCTCCTTATATTTGCTTTCTTTCAAGAAATTGTTTCTTTAATTGATTAAGAATTTTTCTTTGCCATGATTTTAAGCAGTCTGGGATTTGCTGTGATTAAAAGCAGTATGAAACAAGGGATTTTGAAAAAATGTGTCGGTTGCGGAAGTAAGGTATTTAGTTGTAATAATTATTGCTTCATGGGTAAATAATTTCTAGATCGGTTAGTTTGTTTTAGTGGGCTTGAATTAAACTTATGTAGTAGATTAGAAAAATTATATATGTATATGTACTTTTGTTATTTGATCTATGTTCTCTGGTTGTTTTGTTGAAATGTTGTTTCCTCTCATTAAAGTGATAAATGAATGAATAGATGTAATCATTCGTTCATTTATTTATTGATACTTCTGTGATTTCGCTTGCATTTCATATTTCAGTTTCTTTCTGACAAGAATAAATATTGAAGTTCTGATGGTGTTGTGTAGTTGGTGTTTTTTTGTCTGTGAGGTTGATTATTTTGCGTAATGCTGTTTTGTAATCGAGGCTTAGGTAATGTAGTGCTTTAATTCAAGTCATGTTTTTCGTAGGTGTGGTGAGTGTTTCGTATCTGATTGACGTAGTTGAGGTTGATTTAAAACTGTATAACTGTTCTATTCTTGATATCATCGGTAATTAGAGTTTATTTATTGCTGCTTATTAATTATAAGGATGGTTTGGTAATGTGAATGCAGTGAAAAGCCAGGGACGTTGTCATAAGAATGGAACTTGCTCTTCCATTTTAGCAGAAGTTAATCTGTTGACATTGTAATTTACGTACCTAAAGTTCATGGCAATCTTCTCGACAGAATTGATTTCAGAACATTAAAGCGACCCACGACATATTATTCATGTGTTTATGCATTTTGCCCAAGAGTAATATGAGAGAAGGAGGAGGGGTGGCAGTTGTGGCTGATAACGATCACATTCTTATCACTATACTGAGCTAACGTAGATTACATTTGCTTTTATCTTACAGAAAGGTGTGGACATTTTGTTTATATTTCAACTTTCTTCCTTCAATTCTAATTTCCTTATAAGAACTTTTTGGTCTGTAACTTGGTCTACGTTTTGATCACCTATGTATTCACTTATAAAATAACTGGACTTTGGTTGGGCACGTGAGGTATTTCTGCCTTAATTTTGAAGGAGTTGTTTTGTATTTTTTCGAAAGAATGTTCCATGTGATTCGATTGCTTGAGTGCAGTCACTAAGAAAATTAACATATTGCACTTATAATTTTTGAGTAATGTCACCTTTTTTTTTGCTTTTAGTAGAAGAGTGTTACAGTGACATCAGGTACCATCTGAAAATGACTGAGGAGGAAAGAAAACATTTGCTTGCAAACAGAACTGGACAGATCAGTGAATATCTGAGGCCAGCATCGCCAAATTATCTAACAGGGAAGCAGCCATGTCAATTGAATGTCTCATTTTGGGAACAAAGAAGACGTAAGAAGCTTCTTCGTAAAGTAAGTGAGAGGCCTTCAGATCCCCGGGCCATATTTGCTGAAATCTTTTTGGAAACATTGGATTGAAATTTCGAATGGTAGTGTGGATTTTAGTAGCCGGCTACTATTTATATCTAATTAGTTTTTGAATATCTTGATTGGTGGAAAAATTGAAGAGATAAATGGTAAAGGAAATGGAGTTGTGGTTGTACCGATTTGAACTTTCATTCTTTAGTTTTGATGTGAACCTTACGAATATTGAAGTTATAGTATAATGAATATCAAGAACGTCTTCAATCATTATATTGTCACGATAAACAGCTTTGTGCTGACCATAACCATGAAAATGCTATGAAAGTAAGCGGCGATGAAATACAACGAAAGCGTAACATCGATAGCTTGCTCGCCAAAATAACTTTTATTACAAACATCACTTTACTTTTTGCTAATGGAGCTGCTTCAATATTGTCTGGTTCTCTTTCCATTATTAGGTATGATTTCAAAATGGTATTGAGGTCTATCGGATTAAATTGCACTTTTTACTCAATCTTCCAACTAGAAAACGTTAAATAACAATGGGTACACAATTCATTGTAGTACATTTCTCGATTCTATGGTGGACTGTGTCAGTGGAATATTAATTTTCATAAGTACATGGGCTATTAGCAATACAGATCCATTCAACTATCCACGAGGACGAGCACGGTTGGAATTGATTATTGTTTTAATATGTTCCATCATTATGGGTGTTGCCAATATTATGATGATTATTCAATCTGTTGAATCAGTTATCACTAAAAATGTGAGATATTTGAAACAGTAAATTGAAAGGTGCATAAATCAAAACTTTAAATTTGTTTCAAAATATGTTTCTTTATACATATTCCATTAGGTTTTAGATTTTTATTCAATTTTTGTGAAGATGAATCACCGAACATAATTCATTTTCAGGTACACCCAGATGCGAATATCCCCACAATCATCATATTAGTTAGTTGTTGTAGCATGAAAGTACTGTTAATGGTGTTTTGTTACAAGCACGGTACACCTAGTTCACATGTATGTTTGTTACTTTTCTTAGTAGCAACTGATATGAAATAACTTGAAAGGAGAATTTTCAAATAATAATATGGTAGTCCCCATTTACTTTGTGTGGATTGATTGTCATTTTCAATTTTATTAGTGTCATCGATGTAGATAAAGATGTTTGAAGACATTAGCAATGGATCAGCGAAATGATGTTATAACAAGTACGGTTGCTTCCATTGGGGCTATTATTGGAGATAAGTATTGGTTGTATGCTGATCCAATTGGAGCCATTTGTGTCTGGTAATGCGTAAAGGTTGACTAGATTAGAAAATTAGAAACAACCGTTTGTTGCTAAAAAATTGACAAACACTTCCCTCATTCAGAAACAACCCATTACAGCACATTTGTGGCTACATCTTGGTTTTTCAATGCTGCGCAAACTATTCCGATGTTGGTGGGAAGACGTGGCGAACAAGAAAATCTATCACGAATTATTCAGATTTGCGTTGAACATGATGAACATATCAAATGTCTAGACCATGTTATGGTTTATCATACTGGTTTATTAGCAACAGTTGAAGTGCACATCGTATTAGCTGATGATTTACCATTGAAAACAACGCATGACATCATTGAGTCGTTGACGAAGAAAATACTACGCTTACCATTCGTTGAACGAGCTTTCGTACATGGTGATTATAGATGTGATGGCGACTGGTTTTTGTAGCTTTTGGCCAACTTTTAACCATTGCTAGTATAAAAAATGTGGACCTCTGGATTTAGCGATTAAATTTTGCTTTCTCCGATCGCTTCCCACATTTAGAAAAAACAATGTCTAAACCCGAGGTACTGTCCTCAATTACATTAAAGCTGAAGAGTTTGTTCGTTCACACTCGTCATTATATCAATACTGAGCTTAGAACACTTATAACTTAGACAGACTACTTGTTGATATATTAATCAATCTTAAATACTGCTTTGACATCCTTTGAACGAGTTTTCGGGACTGATATTTGACTACACCAAATTGTAACACTTCGGTTATATAAAAAGGCCCAATTAATTGCAAATTCAACTAGTGCACGCAACACAAATGTAACTGCAGCAAGTACTAATGATGCCATTAAGGGATACATCACGAGTAAAGACATCTTCAAAAATGACGTTGCAATACGTGAATAATCGTCGGAATATAGTATGTATCAGACTATATTTACCTAAAAGTCTTGCTTCTTCAATTTTACTTTTATTCAACAGTTTTATGAGTTACTGGTAAAGAAACGAACTAACGCAAAATATGACAATAACTAATTTGAACATACCATGAAGGAAGAGTAGAAAACTTACATAAACAGCTACTGTTAGAGATAAAATAGATGAAGAGCATCAATCAAGAGATATACGTACAACCCTATCGATCCAGCACGATTGAAATACTCATTAGTTTTGGTGACTTGTTAATGAAAAATGCAAAATGTATGCATCTGAAACAAATACATCCCGTAATTTTTGTAAACCCTACCATCTTGTATGTAAACAGTACTTCAAACAAGTCATCTATTAAGTAATCTAGCATGTCTTTCCAATGAATTCTACTGCAACTTAAATATTTACTTAAAACAATGAACAGGTAACTGACATAAACTTCTCTCAAAGCAGGAAGCACACTGAAACGACAAAGCTAAAGCAGCGAACTTCGCCTGAAAACCATATATCTGTAATCATGGAGATTGCTGGAAAAACTGAATACTACAAGCTATGCAAAGCAAAGACTACCATTATGAACTTATATTCACATGAAATTATGAAGGATCCAATACCATCCTACCACAACTGTACTGAAATAAAAACTAACGTATACACTCTGTAAACACATACTAAGCAACCAAATTTATAGGAATAAATTAATTGTTCATAATTTTATTGACCATATCATACAACACAATATAACAAGTGCACAAATTATTGTATGGAAAAACACAACTATTGACCTTACCTAATTACAATGGCTCATATCCATTCCGAATTTCAATTTTTCAAATACTCACTGAATTACACAGGATGAAATCTAAAACAATACACAGTCCGTTGACTGTTTTTATCCATGACTCATTAAATTTTTGGTACAAAGAACATGAAACAAAAATATGACCAACATCAAGATGCGACAGGCAATAAAACGTTTTGAGGCAATAGTTCTCAACAAAAAAACAAGAACAAAGCACGCAAATTTAATAAAAAATGGCGAGATATGACGCGAAAGAACGAGAAAAAGTGACAATTAGACTAGAGTTCAGGTTTCACATCGGGAAGTTCGGGATATATATCCAAAAAAGGAAAAGCTTTTTGACACAGGTTTCGCGCAAGCTGAGCCAAATTATATCCTGCTTTGTAGTACAATGTGTTTGGTGCATTAAATTTGAAGCAGTTGCTGAACAGTCTTCGAAGATCGGCAACAAATAATCTTTCCTTAAAACCAGATTTCAATGACAGGTTCTTAATCATGAAATTAAAAAAAATTGAAACCCAAACTGAGTATTTTCATTTGCTCAGCACACAATATGTAACTTACATGGATGTAATATTTTCCTTTACAGCGCTCATACATTGTTTTCAAATCAATTGGGAATTTTATGTATCCATAATATTCCGGAACTTCTTTCGCATCCACTGGTTTTAGAAATGGCCATGATGATTTGTCTGATTTTAATTTAAGGAGAATACAACGAATGTTTCGTTCAAGTTCTTCATGCGGTACTAATTCTTTTTCATAGCATTCCAGTCCTGGCAGTTTGGTGTATGGTACTAATGAGCCATCTAAAGAAGGTTTTAACAGTTACATATCTTAAAATGCCCCCAATTTATTGCATGACACTAAAACCTTGCATTATATGTAAGAACTATTTTTTGAAATTAATACAAATCAATAAACAGTAAAAAAAAGTATAAATTAAAAGTATGCATAATTTATTTTTTCTAAAATATACCATGACAATGGAAGACATTTCCAATTCTTGGCCAACTTTTTTCTGCTTTGGACGAGCTTTCTTTGATGGCACTTTGATAAAGATCATGTAAACGTTTCAAGAATATCGCTAAATTTGTATACACTATCCTGAAATTAATTTCATGCGCCTTTTGCACTTTTGAAGCTTTTGAAGTAAAAAACGGACTGCACTCATTTCATAGTATCAGATACAAACCATGGATGCAACTGACAACCCATTAACGTCGCTCCTTCGTAATCTTTAATGTAACCATGATACTGCTTCTTATCAATCGTTATTTTCTGGGAAAAACCTTGCTTCTTGAAATAGCCAACAGCAAATTCATCAGCATATGTCAGAAAATGATATATGTGACATGTTGTAATATGATAATCTTTTAAGTGGTTCATCATGTGAGTCCCATAACCCTTTACCTGTAAAATGGAATTACTGTTACCAGGTATCTCTAACAATTGACAAAAATAATCAGAACCTGTTCATTTGCCGTCACAGCACAGAATACGATCTCGATAAACCCTTGTGTGGGAAACTGTCGAAAGCATATGCCTCCGATTACTCCACGTTCTGTAAAATACTGACCCTCAATAAGGAGTTCACAGAAAGCACCGAGATATTTCGTGATACCATAGGAACTAATGCTTTTCGAAAAGGAAGTTGAGATAATTATTAGTAAAAGTGACCTCTCTTGATAATGACCAGATTTTTGTGACGATTATCAAAAACAAGCCTTGAGATATACTCCTTGGGCATACGAGGTAACTGAGTGCTAAACAGACACTGCAACTGTAATAACCATGCTAATTTCTGATGACAATGATTTGCATCATAATTATTTGAAATTACGTGGAAAGATATCACGTTATCAAGTTCCTGAAATTAAGATACTGAGTGAAGTCAGAATAACTTGCGTTACATCTCTTGATCCTTTCCAGATCTTCGAAACACACTACATTTTACAGCAAATAAAATTACATACCATAAGAAAGAAACTATGAAAAGCGGGATTCAATTTCACCTCTAAACGAGAAACTTCCGTTCTGGCAACATCTACTTCGAAAACATTCATTTTAGACATCCAGCGCTTCGACTGCATATTTGTTAACTCCATTCGAGCAATAAGTCGTAGCATCAAAGACTCGTCGAAATTCGTTTCACATTGTGTAATCGGATTTAAATGTTCCAACTCTGGATTATTGCCAAAGAAATTAAATGTAAAATAAAGCACAATTTAGAAAGCCAGTAGTCATGGATTTTTTAAACATTTATATTGTATGCAGAATATTACGGTGCATAAATGAAAGCAAACAATGAGAATAAAATAACCTTGACGAGGAAATTTTGTTTCCAAAATATTAGACGTCACATCTAGATGAGACTCCGTACTCCAAACGGAATAACCTCGTTTCAATGAAGGTCGAGAAATTCCGTCAGGAAAAGAGTATAATATTTTTGAGTCCGTAAGCAAATTACTGCAGCTAAGAATGTCATTCAATTCAGATGCAAAATTGAGTAGATTTTGAATAACCTAAAATTATATGGAAATAAATTAATATTAAAATTAGTTAACCGGCCATGCTAACCATGTTAATTTTGAAGCACCAGAATCTTATTTCTAAAATTCAACTTTATTACAACAAACTTGGAGATTAACACTGCGGGTGCATTTCTTGACATCGTATATGAAGAATGGAAGAAGAATGATTAAAAAACGAAAGCCAAATATTTTAATGATGCAATATGACTGATGTGATTTGTTTTCCTTTGGTAGTAAACAGAATCGTAACCATCTTGCATAAATGATACGATATGCCAATAAATTTGGAAACGACACTGAAACTAACTTTTCTAAAATTTATACTTTGTTGTAGGAGTACAATTTCAATTTGGACAGCTTGTCGATACATCTGAGACTAATATGGTAACTGATTTGCAGTACTGCTCACACTAATTTTTGCAAGAAATGGAGAAATATTCGTGATATAATGGGCATAAATAACTTAGAAAGTCGGTTTAACCACCTCAGTAACTTTTTCTTAGTCAGAAAAGACACCCATACTTACATTTCCCTTGCATATCTTTTAAAGAAGGCAAAGTCCAGTCATTGATTGATCGCAAAAATGTTGATGCTATTTCAACACAACATTCCAGTTCTCTGAAATTTATTTTGTGGTATTTCGGTTACAAATGAATATTACAGACGAAAAGAAATGCAACTAATGTCGAATGATGCAACAGAGAATTTTGAACTATTGCTAGACTGTAAAACTTGCAATTAATGCTGGTCTTTATACATTACTTACAGAAATAAATATGTTAATTATCACATGTATAGAAACCTTTGTTGCCCAGCACATTTGCTTATAATATAATAAGAAACGATATCTTCAATTGAAAAAGCCTCAAAGGGTGGATATCCAAATGAACAAGAAACTATTTCATCACAATTATCACTGTTAATTTCTTTGTCCAATAATGTTCGACCCCGCTCGATAATCTACAATTACATGTTTTCTACAAAGTAAGTAATTATTCATAAAGTATCAGTAATTCAATCTATTTTACTGCTTTCCGCTTCAACTAAAGCATCAAAGATGTGATAAAATTCCTGCAAACAAACCGACGAATTGTTATAACTGTTCTCAATAGACTTTTCTTGCGGTTTTTCTGCATCTGACATCATTAGTACTAATTTCTTTACGTCATGCTTTTCCTCCTTTTCCTACCCATCAAAACTTCATTTCCTGTAAAAATATAATACGGTTATAATACGTATAATATGCCACACTCAGACTTTCTGCAACTAACAACCACACGCTCCATTTATCGTAACCACCATGCTTCATTCACCGTGCTCCATTTTTCGGTTGATAAAATACGGTCCGTTTAATGCTGCTTACATAAATATCACAGATACTTACTCACTATGACGGACCGCACATCCAACTTAAAGTTAATGGTAATGAGGGACTTGGGGATTGCGTGTTTGATTTGATATATTGGTTGTCGCTTTTGTGACGCTTTGAAGTGCATGAGGAGATATGAAGGCAGTTTCTTACTTCCTTGCGATATGTATAGGAGCATTACGTGATGAATGGAATGCAGCGCTTGTTATCTGTCTTAGGTTACAGCTGAATATTTGTGGCAAGCCATAAGTCATCCTGTTTGCTATTCCCGATACTTGGGTTCCAAATTGTTTGAATTTAGATGGACGGTTTGATATTGGTAGTATGGAAGAAAGATAAGCAAGGACGTTCCAGCTCGTCACTTATGCCTTGTGGTTCAAAACCATTTGACTTCTGGCGGACGGTTTACATGACACTGAGCCTAAAAATAGGTAAGAACGTAATTCTTGCAAGTACTAATACCTTGTGTTCAGAACCCTTTGACTAGCGATTAAACGTTTGCTTGACGTGTTCATGCAGAAAGATACGATATGTCCTCATGGTCATGTTATGCAAACTTACCATCGATTACTACTACATTCAGTAAACAACAGGAAATTGTCGTTGGGAAAATACAGATATGCTTGCTTAATCGTGTGCAATTTGTCCCTTCCAGTGACATTCATGGTTGGTGACATGATTGTGCAAGAAACACCCATAATACCGTGGTTATATTGCGCAAATTATTTATAGTGCAGAAAAATGCCTATACTCCTGCATAATTATATTATGCAGACTATCCATTATTATTGGGGAACATTCGTGATGTAGAAGAATATAGAAAAACACCAATATGCTGTGGTCATGTTGTGCCAGTCATCATTCATTTTTGGTGGCAGTCGATGATGATTGGTTTGCGCAACATGATCAAGTCAGGAAAATTGAAAATGTATTCCTGTTTGTCGCGAATTCCTTGTAATTTAGTATTATTGTCATGTGCTTTATGAAAAGTGGCTTTACCCGTAATCATGTCATAATAAGAGCTACCCACTTTTGTTTGACGTTTTTATTGGACGGTTTCCATGATATCGTTATTTGTAAAACACCATATTTCAGTATTCATGTTATGTGAAACATTCAGTATTTGTAGTCACTTCCGGTGGATTGATCGCTCGGAATGATCATATTTTATTATTTTTTGTGACTTCCAATAAGCGGTTTGCAGGATATGATTGCACGAAAAAAACACCGACATGATTACGAAAGCACATTATGAAGCGTCCATTACTTCTGGTAGCATTTGATGGACGTTCTTCATTTAGCGCAGAGACACAGTATATATTCTCACATCCGATTTCTGTGAATCTTCTCCCATTTTTGGTGATTTCACTAGATGATTTTTATGACATGACTATGTGGGAATATATATATTATATCGCTAACCGTGCGATTAAAAAGCTCTTCGTTTCCAGTGAGCAGTTTTGCACTACATGCTCATGTGAGAAACACCTCTATGCTTATATCCCGGCATGACTATGTTTTGTAAACTCTCACAATTCTAGTGACTGCAAATGATGTTCATATAAGCGTGTCATTAGTTGCTTTTTATGGATGGATATTTTGTATGGCACAATTGCAAACAAAGATATCGATATGCTTCTATAATATGCAAACATTCATAACTTCTGATCATATTCGTTAGTTGGTTTGCTTGGTATGGTCGTGAAAGAGAAGTTTCTCTGTGATTATGTTAGGAGTGTCGATTATTTCTATTTGTTGTCGATTATTGGTTTGCATGGGACCGACATGTTCAAGGAAATGGCGAGTCCTCAAGTGATGTGGAGTTATCAATCAAGCAAATAATAGACAACTTGCTTATGTGAGCTGGTGTTCTATGCAACAGTGTTATGTAGGCCTTACATTGAAGCCATTAGGAATACTCAACGATGCATGTAAATCGTGCGGGCATTTCGATATCTTCCCATGCAATCATATCTTGCAAGTCGATCGCCCGATGCAATCACAATTACTAAATGCTCAATATTCGTGTAATTCATTTTTGGTAATTCCAACAATTGCTTATTAGATTTAGAGATCGTGCATTTGCACAAATATAGGAACGTGGTTGGAATACGAGATTTGATCATGTTATGGTATATTACAGAGGGAAGTTTTTAACAACCAATCAACAAAGACTATTCTGCTGCAATCATATTGAACATTTTCGAAAGACACCCTGTGAGATATGTTTGTCGAGATCGTCAGACTGGGTTTTTCATCTCTCGGTTATAGAATTTCACTGTCAACTTTCCAAATTAGATTTATGTGAGGCATCTTTCAGCTGTGATATTTTAAGCAGTGTGAGCAACAGTATCATGTTGAGAAAAATAGGATTTAGGGTTAACATTTCGTCATGTTATAGGTTCAAATGGATGATGTTGGCATGAAAACTGATACGGAACTGCATTTGATCAAAAATGAAAGTCCATTAGAGTCCGTTATAAAAAGTGATGGCATTGATGAACTAATTTCTTTATCCTTACCTACGCATACACATTGTCACAAGCGGAAGCATATTAGGTTCCATATTTGATTACCATTCCTCACTAAAACCTTTGTCTATTGTTTAACTATTAATAAATGATGAACTGACAATTTGAAATGTGTCGATGTCATCCTCTCGCAAGTATAAAATTTCGCTTGAAGAAACAAATTTCACTCTCTTCAAGGACTGACTTTGATGGAATTAAAGTTTCGTCCGATGCGATTGAAGCTCGAAGACGAGAAAGGGAGCGATTAGAACGTTTAGCAAAAAAATCGGTAATTGAGCCAGGAATCGGGAATTTGGGAGAATTACAAGAAATTTTGTATCTTAACAACCGCTCTGCATGTGTGCAATTAGAGCCAACATCCAAACGTGTGAAAACACCGTTGTCTGACTTGAATCCCTCAACGTCATTTGTAGAGGACGATGTTATAGAACTCAGTAGTGATGACGATTGTGAAGTCTACTACCGCCCAATAGGTTCGTTTGCAATTGCCATAACTTTTCGTAATCAAATTTACATATTCGTTATTTATACTTATAAATACGCTTTAATGATGGATAGGGGGTGTTTCACTTCCAAATCATAAATGATGCAATGCAAGAAGATATAATTTGCATCAGCCGTTGTCGGTGGATTAGGACATTTTAAAAAAGCAGGAGTAAGTTCTTAGATATTATCAAGAGAGATATAATATTTTGTAATACTGGTAGGTATATGGTATTTTGCATGAAAATTTGCTGGAGTTGAGATCCATGTTTTGAGTTTATGGTTAATTGAGGATATATTTCAGATTTGATTCATCCTTTGCAGTCTAATCAGCGGTTGCAGCTCTACAGGGTATGTTTTGGTTAGTTTTTATTTTAATTTTTCATTAATTTCTTTCTGAGAACCGTATTTAAATCTGCAGACTTCTCGCAAGGATGTTACTGATGAATTGCACCGTGTTGAACGGGAAAGATTGCGTAAAAAGATGCTCACTGAGGAGGAGCTGGAAAGTAAAAATTTTATGGGAGGTCGACTACTCGTCAATCCTGGAAAAGCATCAGACGAACCTGATGTTTACGTCCCTTTTCATCTGAATGATGTGCTTCAGCCACATCAGTTAGGAGGCATTCGATTCATGTTAGTACCCTACTTTTATCTAATGGTATAGTTGCGTTTGATCCAGATTATATTTGTAGCTTTGTAAGCTTACGAAGCAGTGGTAAATTGCGTTCCAAACTTAAACTTACAGGTATAGTAATATCATCGAGAGCGTGAAAGATTACGCAAATTCTCCTGGTTTCGGATGCATTTTAGCTCATGCCATGGGATTGGGAAAAACTATTCAGGTAGTTAATTCATGCTTTTAAAAAATCTTGTTTCTGGAAAATAATGTAATAATTGGGGATTTTCGATTTAGATAATTGCGTTCACGGATATTTTTGTTCGTACGACAAATGCAAAAAAAGTGTTGATCATTGTACCAGTAAATACGATTCAGAATTGGTATTCCGAATTTGAAAAATGGCTGCCGGAGTGAGTTATTCTGATTGTATTTCGTCAAACGTAAAAATTTTTGTATCATTTATGAGAATTTCTACGTAGGTGATCTCGCTTTTTAAAGTATGGTCACATAAATTATCTCAATTATTAACACTTTCATTTTTTTTCGTGCTACTCGTGCGATATTTTGTTTTCTGTAAAATACATAAAAATTAGAATGCAATTTGGAATTATTAACAAATTTCTGATATTGATACTCGTTTTCCAGTATTCAGCTCATATAAAATGTCAGTTGTTTTCAAGTTTATCATTTTTTATTAACTCTGAAGTTTGGGTAATCAGTGATCGGCAACAGTCTATAGGAACCAACCATATCTGTCCCTTATCTTTATTTGTGTATAAATTTATGTTACAGATAAGTAATTCATGCTCTGAATTTTTTTAGCAAAGTTATTGAAGCGGAAGGAAACATACGTCCATTTGTAGTTTGGCTTCTGGGTGATGCGATGAAAACAAATGAACAACGGGCACAACTGCTACGTTTGTCTTTATGTTTGAGTAGCGTTAGATATTCAGTCTAAGTAATTTTAATCTAATCTATTGAAATAAATTAATACTAACCTTGTTCTATCAAAGCAAGCAAAGGTCGGCATGGAATAATAATGAGGAGTGGTCTTCGTAAACAGTTGAAATCACAATTAAGTCAAGTATTAGCAAAGTTTAAAAGTGCTATAAGTATCATTTCAGAGAGTTTTTATTGCTTTGGCATGGCAGTTTATTAATGTTTTCATAAAGTATTTCAGCATTACAAGAAATGGACTGATTTTTATAGTTTTTTTTCAGAAGAATGGCATATCAAAGGAGGAGTTTTGTTGATTGGCTACGATATGTTTCGTTTGCTAGTGCAAGTCAAACCAAAGAAACGTATTTGTGCTAAATCTAATAAAAAAATATGGGAAGTAGTTGATTTAGAGAAAGAAGAACTTGGTGCATTAACTGTTTCTGGTAAGCACACGATTACGATCTTTATAATCAGCTTTGTTTAAAGTCTGTATCTAATGTTCAGTATTTTTTTTAGCTGCTCGAAAAGCTTTATTGGATCCTGGTCCAGATTTGGTCGTGTGTGATGAGGGTCATCGCATAAAAAATGAAAGAACCGGCATAGCAGCAGCACTCAATGCTATAAGAACAAGGTACCATCATAAAAATTGTGGAATTAATGTAGTATACAAAATTCTATGAAAGAAGCTGATTATATCATTCTCTTTGTTGTGAAATATTCATAGGAAAAGCACATCTGAATGGTAAGATGCAATTTCGATTTTGGATTATATGTAAAATGGTTTAGAAAAAGAACAGGTTAGAAGTAATGAATAATAATAACTACATAAATGTTGATATCCCAATTTTCATTTGTGTATTGAATTTTGAAAATTTATTATTGGAATGTGCATTGCTGCTTGCTTGCAGTCTCATTCTTAATTTCTTTTTCTACTTCCTGAAGGCTTTCAGGCGTCGGATCGTATTAACGGGTTATCCTCTACAAAACAATTTGATGGAATATTATTGTATGGTAGACTTTGTGAGGCCCAGTTATCTAGGTTCCAAGAAAGAGTTCAGTGCTATGTTTGAGAAACCGATAAAAAATGGGCTCTGTATTGATTCCACACCCTCAGATCTTAAGATTGCTCGTCAACGCACTCATGTTCTTGTCGATCTTTTAAAAGGCTTTGTACAGCGGTATCAATTCAAATTTTAAATTTGTTAAATTCTAATTTTTGCAAAAATGCTGTTTAAGAGGTTTGCTTGCATAAATTTAAAGGCGAACACATCACTTATTGAAAAATATCCTCCCACCGAGCTACGAATTCGTTCTTCTGTTGCGCAAAAGTCCGATACAGAGAATACTTTACCGGGCATTTCTGCAGTATGCGCAGAACGAAATCAACGTTAGCGGAACTGCGCTATTCAATCCATTGAAAGCATTTGTTGTCTGTTCCAAGGTGAATTCAGTTTCTTTAAACTATCCAGGAGACTGTTTGCAATTTCGAAATGTAGGCGTCTGAAAATCATTTATTTGTTAAAGATATGGAATCATCCAGACATATTGTATGATGTCCTTCAAAAAAAAAAGAGTGAAGTCGGTAATGGTGCTGATGAAAAAAATGTGCATTTTGTCCCAACAGAAGTAGTCGCCGATAACTTACCGGGTGAATATCTTTATGACTCGTTGGAAAGTGTTGTCTTATTTCTTAGCTTCTAGCACAAGAATTTTTTAAATATTTTAGATTCAACGTTGTCACTTGCTTTAATTGACTCTTCAACATTGCCCATTGCACTGAATGATCCGATAACACTGCAATCTTCTCTTGATAGCTTTAATTATGATGCCAACTTCTCATCGAAAACTTTTTTCGATGAGAAGTTTTCTGTGGCTGATTTGGATACAATTTTACAGGACACAGGAGGTGAATGTCCAACAGCAGAAGATACATCTCAAATGGCGTTATGTATACTTTTGTTCCCATTAATTTTTTATTAGAAAGTTTTTCTAAGAATTTTTCACTTTTCTAGTGTTCGAACTTAAAATTCAGTTTCTGGCAATTTCGTTCTGTTTCTCTTTTGTTTTATTTTAAAAATTTTTTTTAGCTATTCCAACGAATCAGTGTACAAGTTCACCGAATCGTATGACCAATGGGGCTTCATATAAAACTGATGTCCATTCGAAACATTCTACCATTGCTAGCGCTTTACTTGAAGAATTAAACCTTGATAAAGGCATAAGATATGATTGGGTATGTATATTGAAAATTTGTGACTGAAATTGGATAGAATTTCCCAAATTATCTTTCTTTATCTCATTATGCATGATCAGATTTCAGGCTTCGTTTGCTCTGCATGGATATAAACCTGGTATTTTGGAAAATGGTTATAAAATGGTAGTTTCGTTAACCATCATAGAACAGGCTGTAATGAGTGGTGAGAAAGTTTTACTCTTCAGGTATTATAATGCCTTCCTTATGCAGTTTATTATTAGCAAAACGCATCTTTTAGCCTTAAATTTTAGAATTTGAAAGAATATTTATCTTCAGCTTTCATAGTTAGTCTTCATGACATCTGCTTTCAGTCAGAGTTTGCTTACGCTCGATCAGATTGAACGCTTTCTTGAAACATCAAGTTGTTTAACTCTTGGATCCGTAAAGTGTCCGTGGAAAAAAAATCTCAATTACTGCCGTTGGTTTTGTGTCATATGTTCTTTCAAGTTTTTTGTGCGATGTTTGCAGATTAGTTGTAAATTGTAAATGTAATGAATTTCAGGTTTTGATGGGTCTACTGCAGCTACAGAAAGGGAAAGACTGATAACTCGTTTCAATCAAGATCCGAATCTGTTTCTCTTCTTAATTTCAACTCGAGCAGGCTCACTTGGTATCAATCTCGTATGTTTCACCACTGCTTATTTCTGACATCAGCTTCTTATCTTTAAAGTCTTTGTGTCTACTTCGAGTAACGCATTGTAACTATTCTTTAAATATTTATTAGCAAATAATCCATTTCAGAAGTATGGTATTTTAGGTTTCTGCTAGTCGTGTCATCATTTTTGACGCTTCTTGGAACCCTTGTCATGACTCACAAGCTGTTTGTCGTATCTATAGATATGGTCAAAAAAGGCGTACGTACGTTTATCGTTTAATTACGGACAACAGCATGGAGAGGGCTATTTTCAGTCGTCAGATAGGAAAGAGTGGATTGCAACGTGAGTTGATTTTTCCTTTCTTTTGCTTTTATGTTGTTGAAATTCATTTTCAATAATTTTAGAACGAGTTGTGGATGATAAGCAGTTAGATGTTGATGTGACTAAGCGCGAGTTGGAGCAGCTTCTTGTTTACGATGTGAGTTTGGAATAAATTTTGTACTTTATTTGTAAGAAAGTAGAGAGCTACGTACTTAATTATTGTAAGAAACACGTCCGGTAATAGTATGCTTGAATATCAATATCACACGGAGGTTATATTCTTCGTTGTTAATTCTTCCGCCAATCGTTTTCCGTCGTTCTGGCTGTACTCGTCTCGCGCTTTGTTTTGCTGATGACCATTGTTTCATCTTTGCATAATCCATGGTGACGATCGAATGGAATGCTTTTACATGGTCGAATATATCGGTTTACCGAATAGCATTTATAGAAGTACGTTACAATTTCATTCGAAGTCATCACATACGGGATTATTTTTATTTTGCATTTCATCTCTGCTCTGAGTTAGTCATGGTAAATGATTTTCTTACGCAGCATTGCCAGATAATCCATGATTTTGACTCGTTCCTTGCACTGTAGGCGCATACTTTTCTCAGATGTAAACATATTTCTGTTTTGGAGGTAACAGTATCGCGCAACATCTTGTGGGGTAATATTTCCATGTTAGCCACATTGATGAGTCTCCCATGCATGAGAGCTTGATCCCTCCACATCTTGTGTAACATTCCATGATAAATTTTTTTTTCTATCTTGCTAGACAGTAGCAATTTCGGTATTGCTAATGCACTTTCGATGATTGGATTGTTGGAGAGGTTGTATTTAGTCTGGAAGTATGGTACAATAATTAAGTACGTAGCTCTCTACAAAATTGCCCCATTCTGGTAGATATAGGCATTAAAGGATATTTTAAAGTTGGAGTAGCATGAGCTCACTTCTCTTTTCAACATTATGGAGTTCGAGTCTTAGCTCGTCCCTTGTCAAGTACATTCTTTCCAAACATGTAGGTGGATTATGGATTTTGTGTTTATTTATTAACTGTCTGGTTTTTTAAAGCTTTAAAGTCCTCTGGTTCCGGTCTGAGCACCCCAGTGTAGTAGTTTACTAAACTTATGCTTTCTCATTCACTGTGTTGTTGAAGTTGTTGGCACTTTTTTTTTGGCTAGTTTCTCAGTTCTCACCAAAATCTCAGCTCGTACTTTGTCATAACTTTCTCGCATAGATACATTAATCTTGCCTTTCATAATCAGGAACGAATAAAGAATTCTTCGTGATACTCATAGTGCCTGATATCGTCATCCTTTCCCATCCCCGAGTCACATTGTACCCCAAAAGTCTCTGATTCCTTTCTATATTGTAGCTGACAAGCTGCTCTTCGGTCAGACTCTTATAGAACCATTTTTGAAATATTCAGATGTGGCGTTCTTAATTCTAAATAAACTCGAAGTTTCATAACTTCTAATTTCACTTTCGTAAACCTTCAGACGCTCTGTCAACATGTTTGAATTCTCATGACAGTCACACTTGAGAGCAAGTATGAAATTCATGCCCCCTATACACTTTTTGGCCTCCCTTAAGTTTTACCTTGGAGCAGAGTTAGTATGATGAAAAGCTTGATGAGGATTATGTGGAAAATAAATTTGTTTTCCATGCTTATTTTCCACCTCGATGACTTCTCCCGCATATTTTCATAGCATTGTTGTGCCACCTGGATCTGTTTGCGAAATCAGTCATTGACTTAAGGGAATTCTATGCAGGTATATTCACCCACCGCTCCGTTCCTCGCTCTATGCAAAAGAAAATCAGCAGCACTCTCAAAATTATTTTCCGCTTCCATTTTCTCTGGTCTATCTTACGTCCTTGGGCTTCTTGCATCAGTACAAGGCACTTTTGCAATACGATGAATTTTAGAGCTATGTAGTGTATTTTCCTTGAACTAGGTGACAAATATCATGCTACACTTCGTTGTATCCTTTAGAAACCGCTTTTGCGAGCATACACAACCTGCAATGCTAGTGATTGCAGCACTCGCTTGATTCAGTTCTTGAAGGTTAATCGCACACACTTCTCGGAGTACAGGAAACGGCACAAGGGCCATCGCCCTCTCAGTTTCTTTTTGAAACGGTTAAGAACGGCCTTCAGCACCTTCCTTTACCGGCTGCTCTGCGAAACCTGGGTTCCTCGAATGAGTACTTTGAGTGTAATCATTTTACTGGTTTCTGATGCTCTGCATATCGTTTATGGAGCTTTTCACATTCCCATCTGTCCCATTGTTTCCTGTTATTATTGCAGATGCGGTTTTTCTCTGTCCATCCTCCATTTTCTTCTTAAAATCCTGATATCTTGACTGTGAAAGAACACAATGCTTCTTTTTGGTTTCAAACTCTATTTGGAACAGTTTTTTCTTCCTCTCTATTCATCCCATCCGTTTCATTCGTTCTTATTTTCTTTCTTTGTTTCGTCTTCGTTCCTTCAGAAGTACTGCAGCAAGGATTTGCATGAGCATTGTCGTTATGGTTCATTACTTCTTGCTTCTTCGTAGTCGCTTGCGGAGTGGAAAGTTCTTCAGGAACGCGCTTCCCCAGCCCTTTGATAACTGTTCTGATTAATTGCTGTAATTTGCCTTCGCATTTCTGTCATTTCCGCTGTTCTGGCATTTCTGACTGTTGATGTTATTGATTTTCTTGTTGCAACTGATCGTGCTAGTACTGTCGACAATTATTTTCATAACAGCGTCACAATAAAATATCCACAGTAAATGAAGGTCAAAGACATAATAGAAATTGAAAATAGCGAAAAAATCTGATTAGACAAGATTCATTGTCAGCAACTGCCTCAGACTTCGGTAATTAAACTATTTACTGCTTGAATATTGATAGTTGATGATGTAAAGCTGAAGGTGGGTTATTTTTGTTGCATGAAACAATGATTTGAGGAAGCACTTGATGTGATAACAGAAGACTGGAATGTGACTACTTGGCAAGTAGACGATTCACTACTTTGGATGACAGCTTTGTCGCATTCTAAGATGTTTTCTCAGGTGGAAATAGGTTTTTTCTTCATTGTTTATTTCACTTCTTTTGTTATATTTATTGTGTAATTATTTCTTGTTTTCAATATTATCACCAATATTTATTTTGATTATGTTAGGTTCCATTTTTGCACGAAAACATGCTAATGGAACGGGAAGAACGGTTAAGTGAACAAGAAAAACAAGAAGCTAGAATGCTTTATGAAAGAGAAAAACAGATATACAAGAGTGGAGAATTTGATCATAATGACTGGAGATTTCGTAGTAGTAATATTGTCGATAATGAGCTTGATGGCTCATCAAGGCCTTTTCCAAGAATGTGGCCGTCAGCTTTGTAAGTTTTTTATTTTTTGTCTATCAAAATTTCTCTAAAACATTGGTAAAACTTGGTTATTTTATCTCTAGGCAACAAAATCCAAGCCCTTCACCATTGCGACCAACACCAATGGCTATGATTCTTGAACGCGCAATGGATTATCCGCGTAGTTCAGAATCTTCGGAACATCAGAATGCGAATGCAATTCAGATAATTACTGATAGAGGTGGAAATCAAGATTGCTAATTATTAGAAGGAAATGTGATATCAGAAATAACTTTACAATCTCTGAATGATTTTGCATAACCACTTAACTAAGCATTCATGGCTTCTAACCTTCAGACTGTCAACATGTTTAGATTCTCATGACAGTCACATTTGAGAGCAAGTATGCGATTCATTCCCTTTATACATTTCTTGGTCTCCCTTGGGTCGTTTATTATACACGTTTGTCATTGATTAAACTTATGTTTATTCAGAATTGGAACTTCCATGCTTAACTACCCCAGGACAGAAAGGAAGGATTGGAGCATTTGAAAAGTGCTGGCTAGTCACACTACCATCAGGGATTTTCATCCGGTCATTACGTGGTGACGTTTTTGATGCACGTGGTACAGTGTATGATTTGTCCAGATGTCAGTTTCATATTCTATTCATTTTTGTGTACTTTGTTTGCTGACTTTTTCGTATTATTCAATACGGCGAATGTTAAAGGTGATTTAGAGTCATGTTCTAATATATCTTAATCTGTATTATCGCAGCCTATTTCAGATAAAGCAAAAAAAGAAAATAATTCACACACTTCCAATGAAGTGATCGATTTGTGCGATTCGGATTGATTCAAAATATTCCTCGGTTGACTGTTATTTGAATTTCAGTTTTCTTAATCATTTTTATGTACAAAACAGTCTATGTTTCGTTGGCACATAAATATTTATATCTCTGTAAACTAACTAGAAGCTTACATATAAATTGTTAGCCAGAGGTGCTGTTAGCAGTTCGAATGCCTAAATATATTCATTTGATCGAGGGTAGCTGTGTGTTAAATATTAAAGAATGCCCATTTAGCTAGTAATTTCAAGCGTTCTGTTCATTGTAAGTACTCAGTTCAATGAATCTGAGTTTAGGATCTCCGCATCCCTCTCTTTTTACGCATTACTGGAGTTTTATATCCTACAGTTAGGCATTTTTCATGAGCTACATAGTTATGTGCATGGGAAGTCAAACTCTGCTTGTAGGTTCAAAGATTGATGAAATTCCCGTATCTTATGACTTGATCTAGTCACTCTCATAACATGCATAATTGTTCCCTGTTCCGTATTGTTAGTGCTTGCCACCTCAAAAAGTACAAGGTACGCTAGTAGTTACAGTCCACAGACGGTAACTACCACGTTATAGCATTATTCTAAATTTTGAATTTAGGTATTTCCTGTATTGTATGACTTGATCTAATCATTTACTGTGTGATGTAAATCTCGGAAATTCGGCATTTCTCTCTTGATAGTGGACATTAACATTGTACGTATTACTGCAACTGTATTGATGTTTTGCGGTTGTGTATTTCCATGAGGATAATCGAAAACAGCACTACAGCACGTTTCGCTACTAATATGCGTGTCAATTATTTGTATAAACATGAACTGCTATACTGAGGGAGTAGTTGTAAGGAAACATATAAAGACACTGTCTTGCGTGCGATAAGCGCCAGTGCTATATCAAATAATCTTGTTTTGCACTTCATAAAAATAAAAAGTTCGAAACTAAATGTATCATTGATTGGGGGAGGTTCATACAGTCAAGAAGTAAATTTTAGGCATCCATATCCTGAGTAGCACATGTGGGTATACTAGAGTTTGTACTGCGGTAGCGAGGTTATAAACATGATTTGATGTACACAAGCATGACAAACTAGGAGTAACGATATGTGAGGTTTGCGTTGTTGGAATATTCTGTTCTCAATAAAATTAAGCCCACAAAAGTCACGCGCAAGCTTCATTCGACCGTGACTGATTTTGCCAAATTTCGAGGTCTATCAACCTGAAAGAAAGTTTAGATTTACATATTGTGGTAAAAGTTGCACGTGACTAAAAACCCAGAAAGCTGTGTAGTACAAGGTGCTGTTTGAACAATTATATTTTGGTGGATATTAACGATCTAAAAGGCATACGTTTAATCCTTTCAGTTCTGCAACATGGTAACTGAGCAGTTGAAGAGGAATAACGGTCAGGATGTTCTGGATACAGTCAACTGTTTTTGGGACACGAATGACAGAAAGCCTATCTTTCAGATCAATTAACGGTACATCAAGATCAGCGATAATGATTGGGTCACCATCACGTGCTAACACTTGCTGTAATGCGTTGACTGACTTCTAAAATACAAAATGATTTACTTACACTAACTCTAACAAGTATTTATTTTTGGTCGCTCCTAATCAGTATCAATAATGAAATGAAGACTGTAATGCTGGAACCATGATTTTGTGGTTAAAAAGAGACATAATTACATTGTAGACGTTGTCACTGCAAATGATCATCACAATGCTACGGTTTTTGTCTACCATTGCAAGCGGACCATGTTTCAATTCCCCACTCATAATACCTTCACAGTGTATATATGACAGTTCCTACAAAATGCTTTTTCATTTCAGTTCGAAGAAACTACTGACTAATGATAAGAAACATTTGGATTCCAATCACACCAAATACCCCATGTCAGCATATTATACACCTTGATCTTTAATGCACCCTCAAGACAAGTAGCAAAATTATATCCTCGGCCCATTATTAGCAGCGATCGTTCCTGGTAGATTTTCTTGGCTATTTCAAGCACCTCACCATCAAGTTTCAAAACTTCGCGAATTAAATCTGAAATTCCATTTCAAATCACTTGTGCTCTGGCATAAAAGGTGTGGAGCCTTCCATTAATAATTGTCTTACTCTTTTTGTAAACAAATCCCATTATGTAACAAACTTTAGGCTTTCAGTTCATAAATAATCAAATGAGGAGTGAAATCTTTCAGAAATTGCTGTTAGCAACCGTAAAGTATGATGAAAGAGCTACTTAGTAATACAGAGTAAGCGTATCCAATCATCAAATGTAGTAATTAAGAATTTAAATTATCAAATGATTCAAGTCCCTAATAATAAGTTATAGGACGACCATTAATTTCTATGTACAGATAGATTGTAAATTAGCGTTCATAAAGATTAAATGATTCTTTCAGAGTATGCTATAATGAGCTTCTGTACAGCCAAAACTATTTTTCAATAATTAATTGGGTGCAATTTCTGTCGAGAATATTCTTGACAACTCCAGTTTAAACTAAAGATGTCACCTGGTAATTGTCGCAGGCCACTGATAATATCTTCACGACGTTTGCACATCGAAATGCGATCATCACTTACAGTCAAAGCAAACATCACTAGCGATAAAATTTGAGAAGTGTATGCCTGCACATAGTACTGTTTTAAAACATGTTTTGAAATTTTTACACTTTACATTAAGTAGCTTTAAAATTCAACTCAAAAAGGTCATACTTTAGTTGATGCAACACCAATTTCAGGGCCAGCATTAATGTGAACTCCACAGTGTGTTTCACGACAAATGCTACTACCAACAGTGTTTGTGATACCTATTGTTAAAGCTCCTCGTGGCTTACAATACCTGTAGAATTTATAATTTATTTCAAAACACAATTGCTGTTGACAACTCCAACAATTATTTGCTCAAATAACTCCATCTAATTTTAGCATTAGAAACTAGCCTTAAAGCATTTAACGTATCTGCTGTTTCTCCACTCTGTGATATGAAGAAACAAACATCATCACGAAAAATAGGTGTTTCGCGATCCAAGAAATCACTCGCTCGCTCCAGTATCACTGGTAATTCCGTTAGTTCTTCCATAATTTGTCGACACTTAAATTTTTTCCTAACTTCATGTATCCAACACAGAGATGAAAATGTAGTAATCAATTTATAAATGTGTTAAAAAACGATAGTTACCGCAAGAGCTGAGTGATATGAAGTACCACAAGCTACTAAGATCAGTCGTCTACATCGCTTGATGTCTAGTAGGTAGTCCTGAAATATTGTATTTAACTGAATATCAGAAAGTTATGGACGATCACGCATAGACGCTACTAATTATAAAAAAATAATGCTTTAAATTACTTATGCATTAACTTTCAAAGTGGAATTGAATGATGCCAACAGTACTGCGAAACACATAATATGATGAAGAAAAAACAAACCTTAATGCCGCCAAGAACAACAGTACCGTCATCAAGTATGCGACCTCTCATTGTGTTCACGATTGAATCTGGCTGTTCATATATTTCCTTCTGCATGAACGTTTTAAAATTACCCATCATAATTTGCTGCAGTTCTAATGTCAAATTTTGAACTTCTCGTGTTTGAGGAATTTCATCGCCACGCTTAATGCGATGTATTGATAGTGCTAAAATACGATATTATATTCCTGCATGGAAAAAAAAAAACAACCCAAAAATTTTTGCACAAATAGTTAGCAGCTAACATTTATATAGAAAGTGTTTCTTTATGGTCTTGAATCTACTGAAAATATATAAAGACATATAAAAACTCACAACCATTCTCGATCACAGCAACATCATCATCTTCAAGAAAGATGACCTGTTTTGTATGCTCAATAATTGCACTAAAAATGAAAAAATAGTTATAAGCACAGAATTACTTTATCTCTGAATAATGTAATACTTCAAAATTCAAGACGAAACAGAAAACGCAATCGAATCACAACAATATGCCAATTCTGATACTGAATCTTGTCAAAAAAGTTAATTATTTCTAGAACGTTACCTTGCATCAGATGCTACAAAATATTCCGCTTCTTTGTAGTCAAAAATCTGGAATTCTGCTTCATCGGATACTAGAAAAGTAAACTTTTCAAAGTCTTAATGAACTAACTTCATTATCCTTCTTCAGATAGTTTACAGCAATAACTAACCATCCCCTCCTTTGATAGGTGTGCTTGTTTTGAATCCAATTTCACTACCTATTACAGGTTCCATAAACGATTCATTAGCATATTCAGACGATATAAAGCGTCGAGCTAAAATAAATAAATGTTACAAGGATTCTTGAAGTGTTAGTCAACTACTTTAGGCTTGTTAAAAAGTAATGACTGCAAAAAACAGTACTACTATCACTAATGTCTTCCAGACCAATGAACGATTTTTAAAAGTATACCATTGTGCGCAAAAATATATACCTTTACTAAAAAAAACAGGAAAATGATTTGTAGAAAGCCTTCCTATAGTTTTGATTCCAATCAGAAGAGGGCTGCCACGTCTTGTTGCGACTAGCTGCCCAGGAAAACGGTTGCTTTTAAAAGCAAGCGCAAATGCACCCTCCTGCAATGCAGAAAATTTGTTCGTCTGCAGTTATCAAGTTAATACATATTTTCATAATATGATTACATAGTTTTATATTAAAACAAATGAAAAATGAGTCTACTTTAAAGTAACATCTAACAAAGAAATAAACAAATTTGTAGCCCCTGATAATATTCATGCGTAACAGTTTAATATATTATTAACCAGATGTTGAATAGTAGCCTCAACCAGTTGATGAAATCTTGCACCTTCACATTTGTTTGCGATATGTTGAATCAATTTTACAATTACTTCAGTATCAGTTTCTGATTCGAATTCATAGCCTTTTTTTATCAAATATTCTTTGAGTTCACGATAGTTTGTTATGATACCGTTGTGCACAACCAAGAATTCTTTAATATCACCAAAAATTATAACTATTTACAATTCATAAAGTGAAGTTCATAATCTGATTGTTAGTTAACTATTTAAGGCTTGTTGAAAAGCAATGACTGTAAAAAACAGTACTACTATCACTGTCTTTCAGACTAACGAACGATTTTTAAAAGTATACCATTCTGCGCAAAAATATATACCTTTACTTAAAAAAACAGGAAAATTATTTGTAGAAAGCCTTCCTATAGTTTTGATTTCAATCAGAAGAGGGCTGCCGCATGATTACTGATGATTTCTCAATAAATATAACGCAAAGAATACCATTTTTCATATTTGATCTTTGAGGATGCGAGTTAACATCTTTGGGTGAACCATGCGTTGCCCATCTTGTGTGCGCGATACCACAATGAGTTTTGTAAACCACATCATCATTGCAAAACTGGCGCTCTAAATAAAGATTTTACAAAGATCTATATGACTTATTTTTATCGGCTGCAATTTTGGTACCTAAAGAAAAATATTATTAAACGACACACCTTTAATATAGTTTTCAAGCACATTGACTTTACCAACTTTTTTGAGAAGCATTATTTTCGAACCAATTTTCACACTGTCCGCTTCACTATCTATAGCGAGGCCTATAAACTATTAGCAAATGATACATTCACTATAAACATCGATGAATTACAGAAGCCCAATTGCTGCAGACTTATTCCTCGCATTTCACTAATCCACGCTGTCAAATATTTTTATGAAGTTATGTTTGTAAATTAGATGATAAACTCAAGACATTCCAGTTCTCTACCACTCACGCTCATGAGATATATGTCAAAATTGTGATTCCTTTCATATTACATATAACTATTTTAGCAAAAAGCAAGGTGTCAAAATTACAGAAAGATATATAAAATGATAATGTCTTTACCCGCAGAATCATAGCCACGGTATTCCATTCTTTGCAAGCCTCTTAGTAATATATTAATTACTTCGGTGCGACTTCTCGGCGTCAAAAAGTTTACATAGGCAAAAATTCCACACATTCTGAAATTTGATTGACATATTTGTGTCGCAACTAGAAAATTTATTTGCACATTACTTGCAATCAGTAGTTAACCCTCACAAAGCTCCAGATGAAGTCAAGCGCACAAGCGGCATATGCCTCGCATTGCACAATTCTACGCTGTCAAATATTTTTATGAAGTTATTTTCGTAAATCAGATGATAAATTCAAGATATTCTACTTCTCTACCACTCACGCTCATGAACTGAGTGTCAGAATTCTGATTCCTTTCACATGAAATATAATTATTGTTCCAAAAACCACACTATTGGGCAGAACCAAACTATACCAATACATATACTGCCGCGATATATACATATTATATATGCTTCCGTAATTTCGGCAATAATTATAATTAATATGATATATGGAAACCAATTATACTACGTGGTATCACACTGAAAAAGCGCTCGATTCAATTAGTCACAGCTACCTGGTTAAGTGTACTCAAAGGCTCAACATGCGAGTATACATCGGCAGGTTTCTGAGAAGCATCACCTCCAGATGGCCGGTTACATTGAAAAGCAATGGAAAAACCATAATAGAAAAAAAATACA